>JBCJKH010058664.1:0-55444 GCA_039877255.1 Loriculus beryllinus
AGCCTCATGTTTCTTTGTGTGGCCCTTGGTTTTCTGCCTCGGCACTTGCTCTGGTAGTTACTGGTTTGTGCTGGCTGAGATGGGCGAGGGGGAATTTCTTGCTATATTGCAGGTTTATGTCTCTGAGTGCAGGATCTTGCTTCCCGCGTGTGCAGCCCAACAAGCCAGTGTTCATATGATGTATATGGTGAATGAATAAACCACATTCAGTGGCGGCCTCATCTCCTGCTCTCTGCAGGGTTACACACACTGTGCCTGGGCAGGCTCTAGCGTGGCGTTAATTCGTGACCGTAATGGGGTAGTTGGGATATTTTCTGCTGAACTTAATGCTTTTTATTTTAGAAACGCAATAAAAAGAGCCGGTGTGGGAGCGGCCCCGTCCGTCCCGTCCCGTCCCCGCTGCGCCCCCGGTGGCCTCGAGCTCGCGGCCTGGCGCTGTCGTTACCGCCGGCCACCAGGGGGCAGCAGCGCCGCGCTCAGGGGTCCGGCTCCGAAGGAGCCGCTTCGGGCCCACGTGGGCCGCGCACGCACATGGCCGCGGTGAGCGGGGTGGGGGCTTGGGCGGGGGAGAGCGGGGCCTTCCCCCCGAGGCTCCTCCGTGCTCCCCCGGGTCCCCTGCAGCGGTTCCTTCTCCCCCCGCCCCGGGTGTCGCTGCCGGGTGGGTGCTGTGGGGCTGCCCCCGCTCCCCGGCGCGTTCCCGGTGCTGATCCCGCTGTCCCGCAGAGCATGTCGCTGGACGAGGACGTGCAGCGGCTCCTGATCCAGTTCCGGGATGAGGCAGGAGAGGCCCTGGGCTCCCCCTTCGATGTCCCTGTCACCATCACGCCGGACAAACTGCAGCTGGTCTGTAACGCGCTCCTGCAGAAGGTGAGACCCTCCCTTGGCTTCCCGCGGTACCCCCGAGCCTCCCCTCGCTACCCCTGCTGCCCTTTCCCCCCAGGATGAACCGGTACCTCTGGCTTTCTTTGTCCACGATGCCGAGATCATCGCGTCACTGGAGAAGACCTTGGTGGGGCAGAGTGTGGAGACAGAGAAGGTCCTGGACATCATCTACCAGCCGCAGGCAGTGTTCAGGGTGCGGGCTGTGACCCGCTGCACCAGCTCCCTGGAGGGACACACCGAGGCTGTCATCTCCGTAGCCTTTAGCCCCACTGGAAAGTACGAGGAGCTGACGGGGGGCTGAGGGTAAGGCAAGAGCCATTGTCATCTTTCCTTGGGACACCGCACTGAGCCGGGATCTTCCTCCTCTCTCAGGTACCTGGCGAGTGGCTCTGGAGACACCACTGTCCGATTCTGGGACCTCAGCACGGAGACACCACAGTTCACAGCCAAAGGTGGGTGCTGGATGTCCTGCCTGCTCTGGGGGAACAGAGCAGAACCTGATGCTGCTTGAGTCGTACAGGCTGGGACCATGGCTCCTCTCTTTGATTAACTAAGTGGAGGGTGAAGGTTTGGCCAGGAGGAACGTGGAGGGTTCCCTCACCTCCGGTTGTGCCGGGACATCACAGACAGCCACAGCTCTCTACTCACACTCGTGCTCTCTCTGCCAGGTCACCGGCACTGGGTGCTCAGCATTGCTTGGTCACCTGATGGCAAGAAGCTGGCCTCAGGCTGCAAGAACAGCCAGGTGGGTGTGGGGCTGGGGGAGTACTGAGATCTTCTGCAGCCCTGTTGTCCTGTTGTGCACTGAACTTGACCCCTTGTAAAGGGGCTGTGGGGAATGAGGGGTGAAGACATGATTTTCTGGGGTATATTGTTTTGGGTGGGATTCCTGTTCTCCAGAGAAGCTTTGCATGTGGCTCTGTTGCAGTAGTTGCAAGTGGCGCCTCTTAACTCTGTACCAGGCAGAGCTCGGTCTTTGTTGCCTTTGAAGGCCTCTTGCTGCTGAGCCCTGATGTCTTGGGGCAGATGGTTTTCCCTCTGCACAGGAAAGAGTCCAAGCTTTGGACGTGTGCCTTGGCAGATGGCTCCATCACGAGGCAGGTGTCTGGAGTGAGAAAGATCATCACCTGGTCAAGCCAGGGCTGCTGCTTGCGTGACCCAGACATGCAGCAGCAGCCGGTTTCACAGTGCTCTCACTCAGACACAGCCAAATTCCCGTTTACTTTGCCCTGTGGGGCAAACTGTGTGTGCTTAAGGTGCAGACAGAAATGCCTGGGGAAGTGAGAGCACTCAGAAGTAAGTCAGTAAGTTGCTGAGCTGCAGAAGGGCAGTTGCTTGCTCCAACTTTCGAATGGGCTGAGAACAGCAACAGGAACAGCCATGGAGCTGCTGCTGTTGTGTGCTCTGTCGGGTGCTGTGATACCAGCCTCAGGGAACAGGCCAGGCAAGGGTGGTTTGGTGCTGTTCTGGCTTTAATCTAACCCAGGGTTCTGCTTGTCCTCTGTTTCTCCCCAGTTTTTAAGTAGGAGATGACTAATGCCTTGGTTCTTTGGGTGAACATTTATGTAGAGAAGAAGGAAAGAGAAAACCAGCATGTCTCCCTCCCACAGAATCCGATCAGAAGTAGCATTTAGCTTGCTCTGGCTTTCATCATGCTCTGCAAGCGTTCACTAACTGGCTGGCACAGGGTATCAAAGACTCAGAGTGGCTTTCTGGGGACCTGTGTCAGTTTTGAGTTGAGGCAGATATTTTTGTAGCAGCAGCATTTCAGGCAGCGAGGAGGGTGATCAGGTCTCATTCTTTTGATGTCAGCTGATTGCTGCAGGGATCTGAAAGGCATCCAGCCCTCCTGCCCCCCTCCTCTGCTCCCTGCTTCTGCCAGTGTGAATGCGACACCAAGGACACCTCTGCTTTCTAAACGGAGCCTGAGCGTCTCTGGGATGCACATGATGTAAGTGGCCTGACGTGACCCTTTTGCCTCCTCTCTTGGACAGATATTTCTCTGGGACCCAGCCACTGGCAGTCAGATCGGCCGGGTGCTTTCTGGCCACTCCAAATGGATCACGTGTCTGTGCTGGGAACCACTCCACATGTAAGTGAAGGGCCAGCCCAGCCCTTTCCCATTACTCATATGGAAAGGAGCAGTCTGGCCTGAAAGGCGCTGCCCCTGTTTGCCTTTCTCCTGTTCCAGGAGAAGGGCTGGGTGCAGGAGATCAGCCCCCAGGGTGGGCCAGCAAAAGTGTGTCTGTCAGATCGAGGAGTCACAGCTGCTGCTCACAGTTCCGTGAGGTTGCTGGGAAGTCATTGCCAGGCTGTGCCTGTTTTTCCTTGTATAGATACACCTGCCTATGGAAAACAGTGCTTGTATGCTGCTGCACGAATGCTTGATCTGCTGAGCTGAGAGCAGGAAAGCTGCCTGTGTGGTGCCTGAGCTCGGGCTCTGCAGAGCACTCCCTTTCTGCTCTCCTGCATCCTGGTTACCTCTGTCATCCTGTTCGTTTATCATGAAGGCTGATTAACTGTGCAAGCCCCTTGTCTCTTCGATCAGCTAAAGCTTTGTCTAGGAGAAATGGGTGGAGGGGGTTAGTTGTATCCCTTTATCCAGGACATGATAGAAACAAATAAATAAAAAGAAGGACAAAGAGCGCCTTCAGAGTAGAGACCTGCAAATTGAATTTGCCAGTAGGAAACTCCAGCTATTTGCAAATAATTAACTGAATTAGCAAAAACTGATTATAAAGGAAGATGAGAAAATGTGAGAGGAGGGAGATGACCGTGCCAGGGCTCCATTCTGCAGCCAGCTGTGCTCCTTGATCAGTTGCTGTGCAGCAGGAGGGGCCATGCTCTTCCTTGCTGCTGCTTGTGCCAGGGACCTCTTTCTTTGATGTTAAAACTGTGCTGAGTGATAAAGATGTTGTGCAAAGGACAGAGAGCTGTGGCTCCCACCCCTGTCCTTGCTGGGTTGTGTCCAGCTGCTTCCAGGTGTGTTAAATTTGCCCCCCTGAGCCACGCGGATGGACTTTGCTGCTTTCAGCCCTGCCAGCACAGCGTCATTCCATGTCCTCAGGCTGTTGGATGCCTGAGCATGGCATAGGCAGGAGAGCATTCAGTGTGTTGCCGTTGCTACCCATCTGCACTGATCCCCCTGCCCCTGGCTCTCCCCAGCCAGTGCCCAGGAAGGTGCCAGTCTGTGGTCTCCTCATTAGCCAGTGGGTTAAAGCTCTGGAAACAAGGTCATTGCCAAGGGCTCGGATGCCAGGTTTACCCTGGGTTGATGCCTCCAGTGTGCAGCCCAGTCAGTTTGGAGGGAAGCATTTTTCTGCCTCTCCCCTGCCTTGTGAGATCTTATTCTCTAAGTCAGCACTCTGCCCCTGCCCAGCCTCTCTCTGATCTTAAGCCAAAAGAGAAAGTTGTCTTTTATTGACTCCTGGACCGTTGAATCCTCTGGGGCTGATGGTGGAGGAGCTGTGTGCAGTGCACAAATGGATTTGATCTTTCCTTCCAGAAACCCAGAGTGCCGCTACCTGGCAAGTGCCTCCAAGGATGGCAGTATTCGCATCTGGGACACGCTGATGGGCAGGTGTGACAAGATCCTCACGAGCCACACTCAGTCAGTGACGTGTGTGAAGTGGGGGGGTGATGGCTTGATCTACTCCTCCTCCCAGGACAGGACCATCAAAGTCTGGAGGAGCCAGGACGTAAGTGAGGCGGGCAGCCCTTGGGCTGGACACACTGTGTTGTAGCTTTGCTCTTCCTGGCACAACTTGTACACCAAAAATGGAGGTGTAGAGTGGGTGCTGTATTCTCTTGACCTGTCTCTACTTGTTGCTTGAAACCATTTGGATAGCTGTTGTGCAATGTTTTTCATCCCTATAAGCATAAAGTGGGGCTAAAAGCTGGAAACATCCTTGCAGTGACCTGTGCTGGTGGGTACCATGCAAGGCCCTGCGTGAAACTGGTTCATGAAGCTCAATAGTGTTACTTCTTCCCTGCTAAGCCTGGCTACAGTACTGCCTGCAGCTTGGCCAAGAGGGTTTGGAAAGTTTAGGGTTGGTTCTTGCAGCCCAGTGGATGCTGCCCAGTCAGTCTCTGTCCTGCCCATCCGTCTCTGAGCCGTGGTTTTGTTTCCAGGGGGTTCTCTGCCGCACCTTGCAGGGCCACGCTCACTGGGTGAACACCATGGCCCTCAGCACCGACTACGTTCTGCGTACCGGGGCCTTTGAACCTGCTGAGGCCACTATCAATCCACAGGACGTACGTGGCTCCTGTAAGTGTGGCTCCTGCCTTGTGGGCTGAGGGAGGCAGTGCGGACCTGGTGTCTCTTCTCAATACTGCCACAAGCCAAAGCAATCTTGAGAGCTGGGAGCAGGACCTGTGCTGATGGCAGCCATGGTCTTCCTGGCTCATGTACAGGGTCGAGCAGTCTGGGGTGTGGAAGGCTGCTCTGTTATCAAGGGCTTTTGCTCCCAGTGTCATGTTTGGCAAAGAGAGTGTGGGTGACAGGTCACACTGTGCTTGGCCCACGGAGCCAGGATTGGAATTGGCATCATAGGGTTAGAAAGTTTCTTTTCACCTAAGGTTTGCAAATCTCTCTTTTCCCCCCCTCTACCTATTTCAGTGGCGGAACTGAAGGATAAGGCACAGCAGAGGTATGACCAAGTCAGGGTAAGTTGCTTTTGTCCCTACTGGAATTTCTAACGCTATTACTGGTGGAAGCAGTAAACGTGCACAGTTGGCTGTTGACCCCAACAGTGGTGTCATCAAGCTCTCCATACGTGACTTGTACGAGACTTGGGCTCTTTCATCCCTTTCTCAGGGCCATGAACCAGAAAGGCTCGTCTCAGGGTCAGATGATTTCACTCTGTTTCTTTGGAGACCAGCAGAAGACAAGAAGCCACTGGAGAGAATGACAGGCCACCAGGCTCTCATTAACCAAGTGCTCTTCTCGCCAGACACCCGGATAATAGCTAGTGCTTCCTTTGACAAGTCCATAAAGCTCTGGGATGGCAGGACAGGAAAGTGAGTTGGTTTGTTCTGTTACAGAGGTGATGCTTGTGTGGGGTCTGTGTGTAACAGGTCAGATCTTCAGAGCAGGTGCAGCTGCGGTGGGATGGGATGTTCCGCTTGGCTGATCTCCTGAAGACGTGTGTGTTGCACATTGCAGACTGACACAGTTTACACAGTTCCTGTGCCAGAAAACAGCTTGTTCTGGACAATGCAAATTCTTGTTGTTACAAATGGTGCTGTTGGTGTTTGGATGCTACGAGGAGCATCCAAAATAGTCCAGCTTTTTACCTTCAGCTAGAGTATTGATGAGCTCTCTCAGGGATGGGGCAGCCTGGCCTGTTTATCAGTCTTTATACTGATGGGCTTGGGTTTCAGGTCAGTAATTTCAATGGTCCTCCTAAATCCAGATTGCTCAGCCAGAGAAAGGAAGGACACATCTGTACAGTAAGGCTTTAGTGTTGCCTACTGGATATGGGTTTCCTGGCAGAAAAGTTGAGATGAAGAGCCATGTAGAAGGCACTGAGCCCCTCTGTGAGGGCTTTTAGATAGCTGAACCATCTATGGACTCTGTATAGCAATTGACTGCCTTGTGCATGCTGGTTTGGGGTGTGCTGGGCATCCTGTGACTGCGCTTGCTTGCTTGGTGGAGAAGAAACATGAAGGCTGGGCAAGGGCTGGTTTGGAACAAACCCCAGCTGCCTGCTCCTCTAACAGCCTCCTCCTGCCTCCTCCACACCAGGTACCTGACGTCGCTGCGAGGGCACGTCTCAGCCGTGTATCAGATTGCCTGGTCAGCCGACAGCCGCTTGCTGGTGAGTGGGAGCAGTGACAGCACGCTCAAGGTCTGGGATGCCAAGACGAAGAAACTGGCCATTGATCTTCCTGGCCATGCAGATGAGGTGAGGTGTCAGACTGAGGTGTTTGAGAGGAGCAGGAATGACCCTTCCTTCCAGCAGAGGTAACTCTGTCCTTCTCTAATACTAGATCTATGCAACGGATTGGAGCCCGGATGGACAGAGGGTAGCAAGTGGAGGGAAGGATAAGTGTTTGAGGATGTAAGTAACCTGTTGTCTGTTCATAGAAGATACTGCAGCTACTCCCATGTGTCCTTCAGAGCTGCAGTCTTCTTGCAGAGACCTGCATGGTTAAGGCATGATCTCTCCTTGCAGAGAGCACAGCACTGGGCCAAATTCCAGCCTGGAGACCTGACCTCCCTGAGGGCAGAACTGTTGCTGTCCCCTGGGAGATGACTAGAAAGCAGAGTCCCTCCAACTGAGCAGTCAGTAGTGAAACATGACTCTGATGTCTGGTTTGGCTCCTGGAGAGGGGAAGGAACAGTTGTACCAGTTGGTCAGTCCCTTCCTTTCTCACCTTCCTCCTGTCTTGCGGTTATGTAGACGGACAAATTCCTGTGAGCTGGTTGCCATTTGACCATGGCTGATAAAGAAACCTAGGCCCTTGCTGTGCAGATGAAGGACCCCAGTACCTGCTGGGCCACATGGCAGTGCTGGTGCTGGACCACAAGGATGCATCAGCTCTTTCTGTTTGCAGATGGCGTCGCTAGGAGCAGTGACACGAAGCTGCTGGTCCCGTCCTAAGCTGGGCTGCCCTTGGCACAGGCTGAGAGATCTGCAAGGTGATGGATGATGGAGGCTGACATGAGCACGACATCGTGTTCCTGTTGGCTGCTCTCCCTCATGGACTCTTTCCTTACATTTATTTAAGGAAATTTTAATTCTAGTTCTCATTAAGAGCTGTGTTTTGCAGGATGATTTCCTCTGAGCATTACAGGAAGGATATCTCATCTGCCCCCATCTCAACTGGCTTTTTATTTAAATCTTATGTTTACAGTAGCCTGGTGCCTTGAAAGGGGCAAGCAAAGGCTGGGGATGGCTCCTGCCCCTTCTTGCTGTGTGAAGAATCCTGCAGAGGAAAAGCTTTTAGTGCAACAGACAAGGTTGTCCTTGTGTGACCTTCAGAGAGGGAAAGAGGAAGGGGAAAATTCAGCACATCATTACATTATAGAACTGTGCTAGGCTGCATGCCTGGGACAAAGATCTGCTGAGGATAACATCTTAAGGTTTCCTGTTATTCCAGTGAAGTTTTGCGTTTCCACAGCCCATTTCCTTGTGGGCTGTGCTGAGCATTATCTGTTAGCAATCCTCTGCATCCACAGAAGAGAGCTCATTCACTTGTGTCCAGGGTGCAATAGGCATGAATTTCAAATGACTGATGGAACCATGCTGAGTTATCAGGACTCGGTGACTCTTGGAAGTGGGAAAATGAGGCAATTGTGCCTCTAGATAGGGAAGAGAGTGCCTGTTTCCCATCCACTGCCGACTCGACAGGAAAGGAGGAAAGGGTGGAGAAGGGGAAGAACGGAGCAGGCATTTTGGGTGGCGTTTGTCCCTTGCCCTGGATACGTGCTAACAGCAGGGCTGGGACTGTCACAGTAAATGGCAAAACTTCCATTGCACAGAGTTGGCTCCCAGAGTTTCTCAAGTGCATTTACTTGCCCATTGGGTGAGAGGGATTTATGCTGTCAGATCCGTATTTGTAAGCTTGCTTTCGAGCCTTTTTATACATCAGTTCAGGCTTCCAGCAATCATGAGGTGAATAGACCTGATTTAGTGTTTATTTTCAGTGTTATTATTTGCAAAACAGTAAAAATCCAGATGTGGTTATAGAAGAGTAGAAATTACATTGTCAGATTAGTTGCAGCAAGCCAGCATGAAGGTTAAAACATTTTCCATAGCCCTCATACTGTAGTTGCTGCTCAATGCTTACTACAGCAAGGAACAGGAGTATGGTTTTCATGCTCCCCACCTGCGGAAGATGCATTTTAGGACTTTATTTCTGGTGGCAGAATTGCTTTGGAGAATTAAGAGAGGATGGTGCAGTAAGGGCCTTTTGCTTGTCTGCAGTTGTTCAGTTGAGCAAAAGACTGGAACAAAGGGTTAAATCTTTAATATGACTGAGCATACAAGTTGTGGTTCCTGTTGTTGGTATCCCTGCCAGCCAAGTCAGCAGGCTGTCTTTGTGGGATCATTTGGGAAGAACTCAATATCCTGTACCTGCTCTTTCATTAGTGTGCTTCCTCCAGCTGGTTCTTGCTGACAGCGAAGGCCATGTTGCATCTATCTGCATAAACAAAACCCTTCTTAATTCACTAAAGTAAATGTTGTGGGATAGGGTTGTTTAAAACTGTAGGTGGTAATTCTGCCTCCCCTGACTGCTGTGCCCTTGGGAAGGAGGAGCACACGTGCGGCTGACAGATCTCTGTTGGCAGCTGAAGAGCTGCTTGTTCTGCACTGGTTTTGGGCTCCTTGTACTAAAGGAAATGATCCGCCCTTGGAGTTCTGCTCTGTGTCCCCGGGTTTGGCTTGCTGAAAGTGACAGCTTCGGCAGCTGCTGGTAGAATGCAGCTTGCTCAGAGGGAAGAAGCGTTGATCTCTGCTTCCTCTCCCAAAGTGTGGCACGTGGTCACTGTGCCCTGTGAATCCACAGTGTGTTTTGCATTAGAAGCAGGGATGTATTTGAGTTAGGGGAAGTGATCCTGTCTGGGGGGTAGACTGGCTTGGCTGCATGTGTACATGTGCCTAAAGAGTACTTCCTCATCCACTGATTTTCAAACCAAAGCAATCTCAGCGCCCTCTGGCCATGCTCCGAACCTCAGACAGCTCCTGCCATCCCTTCAGACAGCTTTGACACAGCCTGACTAAAACCCACCTTCCTAGTGCTAGAGCAGAAAGGTTTTCCAAGGCAAAGCGAGACCTCTTGAAGAAAGAGAGGGCCTTGCAACAAGGTTTACACCAAAATACACTGTCTTGCCCTTAATATTTCTTTGACCTGATAGAGGGTAGATTTTGAACCAGGCTATGTGATGGCTTTGCACGTAGACCAAATCTAATTTTCCTGTCTTAAGCAGCTGCTGCTATTTTTATCATTCATACAGCACCAGCCTTCATGCATACTAAGTGCTGGCCCCATTCCAGCTGTATTCCTAAGCAATCCCGTAACACTCCTCCCAGTTTTATTTGAACGCAGCATTTCCCGGGCCTTGCTCTGCAGTCTCCTGCCAGCTCTCATGCTTTGAGGAAGAGCTGCTGCCCTTTGCTTCAGAGGTGGCTCCTTTTTGGCAGAGGGTGAAGCAGGCGTGTGACCTCCCTTGCTCTGCTGGCGATGGTGATGTGAGCTTTAATTAGCTAACTTTGAGAATTGCAGATGCAGATTTGGGTTTATGGTGTCACTAATGAGGGAAGACATTGTTTAGAGGGTAAATCTAAAAGGTAGGCCAGAGCTTTCTGGTTGCATTTTCTGGGAAATACATCATTAACCTTACAAAAAGCCTGTTGAAACACTTCTCCAATGCTGTGTGATAGGAATCTCCGTATCTGCTGCTGTGTATCAGCCCAGTTTCTCCGAGTTACTTGTTAAGCCTACCACACAGGTATGCCTACCACAAGGGTGTTATTTTGCACTGGTAATGTAGGAATAATTTTAAGAATATCCAGAAACTATTAGTCCCACAAGCCCTCTGACACTTTGTTCTTTAAAAGCTGTGATAGCTCAGCTGATGCCACCATTAATTTTGTTATAAATGGGAGGGTGCTGATGATAAGGACTGAAAAGCATGCCAGTCCTCAGAGGAAGGTTTACCTGTCTAATAAATTCCTGGGTTATAGTGGAGGGAGAAAAGGAAGGACAGAAGAAAATTATAAGAACACCTAGAGTGAGGGAGATTGTTTGGGATAGCGCTGAGATGAGCAGGACTGTGCCAGAGTCTTGCCTTTGGGGATTGATTTAGATAAGTGAGGCCTTAACATTCTCACAAAAACTGTTCTTGGAGCTGTGCGTTATGGTTATCCGTGCTGAAGGGCTGGCCAAGTGGCGTACACATTGTGCTTCTTGGGTCCTTGGAGGCACATGTTCATGTTCTGCTTGACCCAGCTGATCTCTTGATTATTTTCCCAGATCAGAAATTTAACTTCATGCACGTTGCCTGGGGGAAGATACAAGAAAAATCTTTCAATGAACAGGAAGAAAATACTCTTCATTCATTGTTACGCATGAACATTAAGAACAGCAGCTATCTGTCTGCTTTTCTTTGGGACATCTCAGGTGCCATTAAGGTGATGTTTCCACCTCAGAAATGGCTGTGAGATGTGGCAGAAAAGGGATTGCTGCGAAGACCAGTAGTGTTTTTGAGGATGAAATGTGTTATAGAAACCGAGAGTGATGTCTGTGTTCTGGACAGCTGCTAGCACATGAAAGCATACTTCTGTGTACTTAGACAACCAACCTGGAAGATCCCAGTTCCTTCCTAGATTTGTTGCTCTTGTGACCATTAGTCCTGGCTCACATTTGAGGGTCTAATTTGTCTGAACAAGTGTAGTGCAGCTAGGGGGGAGCCACAAATCCATCTCCAGTGCTGTTATTCTGTGTTTTCTTCACTCTGACCCTGTAAATCGGTGGTCCTTGCTGAGCTGGAGGTCACTGGTGGTCTCTGTCAGTAGGCTGCAGGCCCTGCACAGTGTGATGTTGAAAATAAACAAACTCGGGACACAGTACTCTCTGCTTCTGAAGGATCACTGTGGTCAGTGTGACATGGTACTGGCGCCTGCTGCCTGGCCATGCGTTCTGAGCACATTGGGTGTTTTATTGTCCTGCTGCCTTGCTTGTCAGAGCAGAGCAGTGCATCCCTCCTAGTGCTGCAGGGCTGCCAGCACTAAATGGTGAATATCTGTGTGTATTCCTTGGGCACGGGAGAAGCAGCATGAGCCCCATGGGGCTATCCTGCATCGCTCTCCCAACATCTCAAGTAACTCAGCCTGTTCTGACCTCTTTCAGCAGCAAAAGCAAGTGGAGGTGCTGTTTGTAAATAGGTTTATTGTAGTCCACAGGTGCTGGAAATATTGACATGTAGAAGCTCCCCCAGATGCTAATCAAGGACCCAGCTCAAATGAGTGACCTGCATGCAAATCCCACAGTCCTTATGTTTTTCAGACATCAGCTCTACAAATCCCATTCAAATCCCAGTGCGAGACAGCGTGTTTAGTTATTCTGGTCAAACCTCCCTGCTGCTCTTGGCTGTTTTGTCCTTGCTGTGCTGAAACAAACCTGCTCGAGGGCTTCAGCCCCATTACGAGGACAAAAGGACATCAGACATGCTACCAGAGGGAAATGGGTCTCAGTTTTGAAGTGTAATGCAGAATGGGTGGCTTAGAAATTCCTGTAGCGTTTTTCTCTGTCCAAAAGGCATCCTTATGGATTATTTTAATTATTTATTATTTTTTAGCTTCCCTAAGATGTAGCTTGTGACATTGATTTTAAGGAGAGGGTATGTGCTGGTGGTGAGAGGATTAATAGTGAATGTGAGAATCAGTGGATGGCAATAAACAGCCAGTTCTCTGGGAGATTATTTTCTGAATCAGAATAGCTAACACATTGAGACTTGTGGGCTTTTCCTGGGTTTAACAGGGCACTGTGAATGCACACTAGAAAGTGGCTGTGTTACTACCAACACCTTCATTTATTGGAACTTGGAATATTTTTGCATCTCATTTATTCCTTTCCATGGGGAAACTTGGAATATTTTGCAAACTTGGAATATTTTTGTGTCTCATTTGTTCCTTTCCATGGAGGTTTTCTGAGACCCTGATATTACTTGGTCAGCCTCACTTTCTCGGTTTTGTTTGCTAGGGTAGTGCCATGCATGGACTTTGGGTAGGAGCTCAGAACTTCAGAAAACAAAGTAGGGGATCATGTTTTGAGGGGTTTAAAAGCCCTTTGGTTTTCTTTGGAACAAAACAGATGTCTTGGGATTCTTCTAATGTCTTTATATAATGTCTAGAGCTTAAGATGTCCTTCGTAAAGTTGTCAGTATTCCCTTAAGAATCTCTTTTTTTAATCCAAGTGTGTTGTCTTTGGAGAATTCTTTAGCCATGGAGGTTTTGATGTGGTACACAGCTCCAGTAGTGCTTGGTGACTGAAAACGAAGGAGTGAGGAATAGGAAGAGAACCAGCTCTGCTCAGTCTGTTTTGATCCAGCAGTGCTGGAAGCAGAGCCTGTATCACACAAGAGGTGGTTCAGCACTCCTAAGTGAGGTCAGAGGTCTGCCCTAAGGATCCCAATGTGCACCCTGTGTCAACTGTAACTTCAGTGGTAGGGTTAATAGCTGATGCTGAAGGGGTCTGAGCAGATGGGGATATTGGGGAGGCCTGAAGGAGCTTTACAGATGAAACTGGGATGTGGAGGTGGCCTGGTAGAGGTTGTGAGCAGAGAGGAAAGAGCAGTGAGGAATGGAAAGCAAAGGAGTAGAGTGCAGTTGTGTAGATCTGGAGGTGAAGGTCAAAAGCTCCATGTGACTGGTGTGTGGTGACTGTTTGCTTTTTTTAATGCTTGTACGTGTTGCTGTAAACAGCCACAGGGTGATCTGAAAGTGCTGAGAGGCAGAGGCTGTAAATTACAGGCGTTGTTCTCCTTATAAAGAGAGCAAGCAACTTCAAGTGTCTTTGGCTGACAGCATTTTGCATGCTCGTTCATCCACTGCTTCTCCATTCAAGTTCCTTGTACTAAAGTTGATGTAGTCTTGGTGAGCGGCTGTGAGCCAGGAGGTACTGGGCTGGCCATACCACCCTGGATGATCTGTACCTGCCTTCAGGAACATTTTCTTCACCAGAAGGGTGCTCAGGTATGGGAACAGGCTGCCCAGGGCAGTGCTGGATTCATTGTCCCTGGTAGTGTCCAAAAACTACATAGATGAGTCCCTTAGTGACATGTGGCCTTGCCAGTTCTGGGGAATGGTTGGACTTGATCTTAAAGGTCTTTTCCAACCCAGTTGATTATGATTCTGTGATTGACTCATGCCATGCTTTGTGCTGAAGGCAGCCGGTTCATGGCCACCTCTGACCCTCCCTCCTCTCCTGGTGGCCCCTCAGCGTTGTCCTTACTGGCAGGTGGGCTTGAGGTGGTCGAGAAAGCAGAAGAAGAGAAACGCAGCAAGTCTTGGAAGCCATGGCAAGGCGTGAGGGGCTCAATGCACGGTTGGCTTCTACCCCAGCTCTGCGGTAAGGAGGGGAGCAGGTCCCCAGGCCTGGGTTGCTGTATCCTCCCTGAGGAGACGACAAGAACCTGCCCCGAGACCAAAGCGGGCCCCGCTGCTGAGGGGAGGGCGGCGGAGGGACCCTGCAGCGCGCTTTAGACGGGTTAAACAGGGTGAGGCACTCTTTAGCCGCCGGCGGAAGCAGCCGAGCGCTGGGACCTGCGCGATGTAACCTATAAAAGGCGTGAGGTGGCGCGCAGAGCTGGGCAGTCGGTGCTGGGGCTGGCCTGGGCTGGGTTGTTGGAGAGGTGCTGTGGGAGCGGCAGGAGCCCCAAGGAGGTGGTGACGGCCTGAGAGACCCCGGTGTGCATCATCGTAGCGTTCTCCCCTCCCGCGGGCGGTGCGGCGGAGACAGCGACAGCCACCCCCGGAGCCGCGGGCCGCGCCTCCCCACCGCCCTGCTGGATGCTCTGCGGCTCGGTCCCTGAAGGAGGCCGCGGCGCCGGCAGCCCCCGCTGCGGCGGGGCCATGGGGGCGGGCAGCGGCAGGGCGCAGAGCCCCCTTGCACGCTGAGAAGGGCCCTTGTCCCGGCGCTGATGGCGCACTGTCCCCTCTTCCCCGGCCCCTGAGACTTCCCCCGCCCAGCTCTGCTCCTTCCCCGCCTTGCCCTCCTCATGCCAGACGGAGCCCCTCGCTTCGGAGACGCCCTGCAGCAGCCCCACCGGGCTGGGGGTCTGCGGCTGCCCCCGCGGTATGAGAGGAACTGCTCCCGCCGCCGGGGGCAGCCAGGAGAGTGGCAGACTCCTACCCCGCCGCCCGTTGCTGTGAGGCGACTGTAGCTGCCTTGGCTGGAGAAAGACCCCCTTTGTTTTCTCTCCTTCCCTTCTTCTTTCCCGGGGGCTTCATGCCCCGCTGAGGGATGATGGAGGTGGTGGGAGATTTTGAGTACAGCAAGAAGGACCTGATAGGACATGGAGCTTTTGCTGTGGTCTTCAAAGGTCGCCACCGCAAGGTAAATAGCAGTGGGATTCGCTCGCCGCCGGAGCGGGGCCGGTTACACAACGCGGGCTGGGGTTGGGGTCGCTCCGTGGGGCTGCAGACATCAGGAGCCCCTCCCGGTGGGTACCGATGGTTGGGGTGTGTGTGTCCTCTGAGGGAGTTGTGTCGTGATTTGTGTGTTAGGGGAGAAATAAGAAGGAACGGGCCAGGGTGGGCTGGGTAGCGGGGTTTGGGGCTGGGCCTACCGCTACTGCAGCCCCACAGCTGAGCTGCCGGCTCCCGGCCTCCATAAACCTCGTTTTTCTCCCGTAACAACCTATCTGCATTCCCACCTCTCCTCTCTGCTGTTTGGTAGCTCCCTGACATAACGGCGAGTGGAGAGTTGCAGCTGTATGGGAGGCTGAGCCCTTTGTTTGTCTGTAGGTTCATGTTTATCTCGCTGGATCTAATGGAAAATTGTCTCCTTTGGGATTGGCAGATCTCTTAAATTCAGAGGTGTCTGGTTTCCTGGCGTGGCTTGCTAATCACCCTAGTTATTCATAGTTGCGTTATGGTTTCTTGCTGCTGTGAGAGTTAATTCTGGTGTTGGTGCCTGAAGTGCTCTGCTTTCCAGAAAACAACTCTTCAGATTTATTATCTTGGAGCACTGGAGCACTACTCCCAACTTGGAGAGGCACAAGACACTGATTTTGAGTTAAAGAGGAGAAAGGAAAACAAAAACTTGAAAGGCCACTGGAGATGCTCCCACCTTACAAATAGTCAATTTATTTTTAGATAATATATAAAGAGACAATACAGAAGTTTACTTAAAAAAACAGAGGTTTTTTCTTGTGCAATTTTGAGCTGTAGAGCTTAAGGATGAAAATGGGAAGTCCTTACAGGAGAGCGAAAGTAACTGGATCATTGAGAGAGGACTGAAAAGCAGACTCATAGCACTAATAACAAAAGAAAAATAAATGGGATATGATTACCTGCTACTTTTGTTTTTTAAATGTTTTGGAACCCATGAACGTGCAGCATAGCTGCAGCTGGATTTTAATAGCTGTCTAAGCTATTGTGGAATGAAATAGTTCTTGCTGGTGTCATGTGATGCAGTCACTGGTGGGTAGAGTAGGAGTGATATCACAACTTTTTCTCCAGTTCTTTACTAGGTAGTTGTTAGTGGTTAAAGTCAAAACCAATTGAAAACTGACAGTGCTTTTTTGTTTGTTTGCTTCCAGAAAACCGATTGGGAAGTAGCCATAAAGAGTATTAACAAAAAGAACTTGTCAAAGTCACAAATCCTACTTGGAAAAGAAATAAAAATCTTAAAGGTATGTTAATTTGCAGTGATTTTTAAAGCTTCTTTACTTGAAAAGGAGACTTTTGCCCTAGGTAATTTCAAGTCATGGGTGGTATCACAATAATTGCTGTTCTGCTGTTTGTTTCTTTTGTTAGTTCCAGAAGAAATTCGGAACTAAAAAGACCAAGTTTAAAAAAAAAAGAAAAAAAAAAAGGAAAAAAGGTACTTTTTCATTCTGGAAATGGTTTATGGGCATCATTTTGTAGTTAAAAGTAGAAAATTATAGGATCTGTCTCTGTGCTTTGCTTCTTGCACATGCAGAAAATTTGGCCCTTCAGGATGGCTGATGTGGCACCTTTCCCCAGGCAGTGCATACAACAAAAGTCATAGCTGAGGGTAAAACTTCAGTCTTTGATCTTTTCTTACCTTCTTTGCTCAAAGATGCCTTGAAAGCTAAATCACCATGCTGAATTTGATTCTTGAAGTGGTCTTCCCACTTCTGAGGTGTGTTAATTGATTAAAATGTGTAGTGTGGCTCTAATGAAGGAAAAAATGGAGCATTAGTTATTCAGTGCTGTTTTATGGGAATGTCTCCTTGGATGGTCTCTAGTCATTCTCCACTCTGAACTTCACCACATCTCGTTTTAGATAGCTTTGCAGTAATAATTAGTGCTGCTTTCTTTTCATGTTTCCAAGCTTCTTGAGATACGTCACTATTTTATACACTTAATATATATATGTTATATTTTAGAGTTTTTGTTACACATTAGAAATTGTAGTGTTTGATATATTAGTGTGCCGCAAGTATTTAGCGAAGACACATGCTACTAGTTTGAGCTGACCTATGAGTTTTATTTGGTGTTACTTGTTTTGATTTCCTTTTTATTGCAAAATGGTGCAGTTGTCTTGAACCAGAGTTGGTAACTCTGCTAAGTGGGAAATGTGTGAGACTAAATTTAGTGAGTTTTCAGTGTTCAATGAAGGATCAGTACTTCCTGTAACAAGATGTAGAAAATAAGTTCTGCAACCAGATGTTTTTATGACCTCTGAAGATATTGCCTAATTTCCTATTCCGTAAATATTGTCTAAACAGCTGGGATTTTCTCCAAATTCCATCACATGGTCTAAACCAGATGCTGTCTTCCTGTGTAAAATTGGTTCTCTTTAATTATCATCTAGCATAATAAATTTAAAAGAGTAATAATAATGACAACAGGCTGTTTTCATAATGCAGATATTTTGTTTTACAGGAACTTCAGCATGAGAACATTGTAGCTCTTTATGATGTCCAGGTAAAATATATTTTGATGCCTTTTCATTAAAATTTATTTATGAAAATACAATGTATATGTATGCTTACTGAGTAGAAGATTTTGAATGGCCACATATTTTGTTGCTATGATCAGTCTGGTATTTAGAAACTCAGTTCCCTAGCAGCGGTGGGGGAGTTGTCTCATCTTTAACACGCTATGCACTTACTTTGTGTTGGCTCTTTCTAATGAGCAGGATGCACTGTTGGGATAGAAAGCCATGAGGAATACAGTTTACTGCCAGGCAGCAGGGGCAAGTGGCAGCCTGAGAAGCTCTGCAGAGACCGTTTGCGTAGTTTGGTCCAGTCTCCAGAGGAAAGGAATCAGCTGGCTGGGCTCGGAGCTCAATCAGTCGCATTAACTATTTTCCTGACTTAGCCTTGTTTCTTTGGCCCTATAATTTAATTGGAAAGTGGATGTTGTGGATAGTGACTGAATACACCTGAAGGAACATGTACTAGTAGGAGCTGATCTGGATGGGTGAAGCAAGTGACATTAAGAAGTCAACATAACTTAAAATACTGTGTAGAAAAGGAGTAGCATCCTTGAGATACCTGTAACAAGGAAATGTATTATGTAGCTCTGTATAGCAGCGAGGAAGAACTGAAGGAAGCAGAAGACAACAGTCACACCTGTACATATTGCTGTTGCCTGTGTTCAGGAGGCCAGGATAAAGTATAAAAACCAAGCAGACATTTGGATATTTTCAAGTAGGAGAAATAAGAATGAACTGGCTTCAAATGATCTTCCTGTCTTTACGCCCAGGATCTTAACTGGTAAGGTGAAGGAGCTGGTTTTCTGGCCTATCCAGGGTGGTGTATTCTACTTGGTAGGAAGTAGATTTTTGTCCTAAGGCCTACCAGTGTTGAATAAAGCTAAATGTGATGTAGGTTGTACAGCCATTTGTTCTGCTTGAATAAGAACTATGTATTTATCTCCTGGGCTCAATTCTAATCTTAAATGCAGAGTTACATTTATGAAAAAAAAAAATTAAGAACCATCCTTGGGCAGTGCACAGTTACAGGAATGGAAACTAGACATTTTTACATTCTTCAGTATTTTCTGTCTTCACAGATTTGCACCTTTAAAGGTTTTCAGCTTACGTGTAGATATGTATCTCTAGCTATAGAAATCTGTGTTCACATGACACATGCATGGTAGGCTCAGGTTTTGCTGTGTATAGTGCTACAGGACATGTACTAAATTCTTTTGACTTTGATACAAAACTGATGTTCATGTAGCAACATGAGCTGTTCATTAGAACTTCCCATTTGGATATGTAGACTCTTCTCTCTCCTGGATCTTCACTTCAGAGTTGAGGACTTCAAATGGTATGAGCTGTGCTGAGAGGGAAAGTACAGGTTTTCTTGACTATTGCTAATTGGAAATAATCTCTCAACATCCTAAATTTAGTATATCCAGACATCTTAAAAGACACTTGAATTGTTGGCTGAGGGTGTTGGTGTGTGAGTAAGCAGCTGAATTTCAGATTTATCATTTACAGTTATTCTTATGTGAGTATTACTTTCTAAGCTTTGCACTGAGGGTAGTTGAGTAGTTATGTATTTTGGTGATTTAACATTGTGTGTCTTCTAAGCCTTGGAAAGGTTCGCTCTTCTTTTGATCTATGCATAGAGCATCCACAAGGGAAGAGAGGGCAGAGCTGTACACTTGTCTGTAGTTTCTTTACCTAAAGGTTATTTATAAACATAATTCCTATGCTTATATGCAATGAAGGGAAAACCTGTGTCTCATACCTTGGGCATATTTCGAACACGTTAATGGAAAACATAAAGCCTGGCAATATGATGCTGCATCTATGGAAGAAACTGCTTTACAAAATATGATCTAAAGAATGTGACACTTGCGCAAATAAGCTTTTCCCTTCCTGCGCAGGGCTGTGTTTGTGAAATATTATCCATCATTAACTTGTATGATTACATTAATTTATAACCCAGCAAGAATGAACACTATGCAAGCCATTCACATGTCTACTAAGCTGTTACACCTACTAATTTTCTTCAGCATTTCATGTTCTAGCATGTACTGCCCTTTGTGTTTGCCATAATATTGTGGACACGGTGATACAGTACAGCAGATAAGACTTTAGGATTTCAAGCAATTTTTAAGTTGCAGAAGCTATTTTTTTTTTGCCTCAGTGCTGGAGCCAGTAGCATCTGTCACAGTAGGAAGATCTCAGTGTGACTGGGAGTCTTGTTTTATTTTTATAGTTCTGTTGTTCTGAAGTTTTTCTTAACCTTAGTTTGAAATAAGAAAAAGCTCGTATTTCAGACATACCGTTTGGCAAACCATTTAGCTGAATAATCCAAGAACTGGTTGTTGCACCAAGTTTTCACATAGAAAAGATGGTGTGAAATATAAGTGGCAAAACTAAATAAAAATGTGTAAATTAATTGCAATGAAGAAAAAATATTTTTACATCTCATAATAGTAAATGAAATTATTTGTACTTAATGACAGTACTTTTGAAATTAAAACTGTATCCCTGCGTAGCAATTTGGAGTATATCTTTTGAGAATGAAATAGTAGTTGTTATTTTATATATTGTAAAAGTCCTAATTTGGAATTGTTTTCACAGGAGGTAGATTCTTTCTTTCATCTGTTTGTTTATATGGACATTAATCAGTGTAATGAAGAGACGTACACCATTAGGTTTTAATTAGATCTAAGGAGAATTCGTGAACCATTCTTCGGAGAGTATATGTATATTTTTAAAAGCTTCTCTATGTTGCTGTTGCTTCAGCTCGTATGAACACCATTTTGATAGGTTACAGGGTTCTCTGAGATAAATGACTAGAAATGCCATTCATCCAGAGACACACCTGAATGAATTGGTGTGTGCATTGGTTGGCATGAAAATCTTTTGGTTTGGTGCCAGCACAATAATTGCCCTTGATTTCTGTGAGGTGTTTACACTCAACACTGGCAGGTTTGATCTGCAGTTCAGCATTTGATGGGAGCAGGGGAGCAGTGCATACCATTGTTGCTTGTGCCTTCTCAGAAAGCTGGGGATCTGCATACCCGGGTGTGGAGACCATTGGTTCTAAACCTGAAGACATTTGTGCAGATAAACTTAAGTATGCACTCTTCATCTGCGATAGGCAGATGTTTTACAGTAGTAGGGCTCTGGAAAATAAAGCAGCTCACCTCCAAATGCGAGATTAATTTTTTCACAAAGTGGAATGCCTTAAACACCCCAGACTATAATCAATGGATAGCAAGACGTAACCTGTTGAGACCTATTTTTATTTATCTTCTTGAGCAAGACTTTGGTAGTCTTTTATTTCAAGAAAAAAAAGAATCCCGAATCTCTCAAATGGCATCAGAATGCAGCTCTTTTCCCATGTTGGTGCTGTGGGATGTCATTCATCCTGCAAAAGATTGATCTTGCATCCTGTTAATTGAGGAAATGGAGCCCACTGTTTCTCAAAAGCAAAAGGAACCTAAAATAACCTCTAACTCGCCAGCGTAAAGTACATTGGGGTCCTTGAATAAAGTATTGTACTGAAGTATGAAGGTATCAGTGAGTTATTTGGAATGTGCTATATTTAGGACATAAATTTACAGTTTTGTGCAGTTCATGATCCCAAGTGTGTGCTGGGTGGAACTAATCTCTTACACAGTGCCAGACAGTGCCTGTTTTAGCAAATAATTTAAGTCGAAACCTCTTTTGAATGTCAGCAATCAGAATGAAAGCTGTAACATATCTTAGAGATAGCATTTTAGAATGAATTAATGTCTTCACTGTATGGAGTCTGAAGTTCGCTATTTGAACAGTAGTTTGGGGATAACTAATTTCTAGTGTGTTAGTGGAGAAACAGTATCTGAACAGAAATTGTTTCTTGCCTTAGCTTGTTGCTTCATAGCAGACAAAATAACTGCAGCTGCTTCTGCTGTCTTTGACAGCAGTGAAAGCTATGAAAGCAAATCCAGTGGTCCTTCTGGTACCTGCATCTCAGCCTTTACTTATATGCAGGTGCCTCTGAGTTCTTGGGATGCTGTGGAACGAACCATACTATCTATACCTGTTGTTTTACCAGTGAGAATTAAATCTTGTTGTTTGGTTTACCCAAGAGCTCCAGTTGGTCTGCTAGTATTGCACGTTTCTTGAGGCATTTGCTTCAAGTGTTCTGTTGTGTGCTTTTGTTCTTGTTATCTCACAGCTTTGATTGCCTCCATACTTTCATCATAGCTGTTTCTGAGCTGTTGTCTTTTGAAAGAGAATATCTTAGTGTCTTTTTATTTTCCCTCAGCTCCATAAGTCCACTGTGTTTGCTAGTATGCCTCTTCACTGTGTGTGGAAATAGTCATCTGAAAACACGCTGTTCAGACAAGTTTTCAGGCAAAAAGAAAAATCCTGCCCTGTAGAAATTGTGAAGATTTTGAAATGCTACCTGGCAGCTGATGCTAGCTGGAAGGTTGGTTACGACAATATTAGGCTGCAAGGAATGACGCCAGTGTAGGCTTTTAAGGTTAGGGACAACCAGTTGGAATTTGGTTTGGCCACCAGAACCAAAGAATTGGAATTACTGCATAGTCCTTAGCTTACCCGCTGTGCCTAGATGCTGTAATTTGTATTTCAAAACTGTTTCAGATGATCTTCTAGTATGTGAGTGTGGTAAATGTTTAGCGTGCTGTCAACAATTTTGGCTTTCTTTTGTGTTGTGCAGCAGGCCAGTCTCTTTCACTGCCTCCCATATGTGTTAGCTAAGTACAGTGTTTCACATACCAGAAAATGAATGATTGCCTTTCTTCATTGGCTTTCTTCATGGCTGATTGCTCTTTTGTGTAAATAATTGGCAGCATGCATGCTATTTGAATCCTACAGGCACATGTCAAGTGACATTTAGTCTAAGACTTAACATTTAGTCACAATTAACAGAATGTTCAGTCCTTTGCACGATGGGAGCCGAACATGGTAGAAGCTGCTGCTGTGGTGCATGCAGAAAGTAAGCAGAGTATCTGTAATACAGTAAGAAACAGCCCTAAAAAGGTCTGGGCCAGTCATTTTTTCACTTAATCATTAGAACTGCTGCCAAATTAATTTAATGGTAAAAACAAACAAACAAACAAAATAACCAACAAAGAAAAAAACAAACAGAAAGCAAAACCCACAACCAAAAAAAAAAAAAAAATTAAAGCACAAATTAACATATCAGAAAATCAAATCGGATAATAGCAGTGCACAAGCTGTCAGGTTAACTCTCATAAACTCCAGCAAACCAGAATCTACAGGCTTCGAACAAATCATCAGTTGTTTATTTGCCACAGTTTCAGCTTTGGCAGCTTACCAAGAACTCTCTGCAGACTTTCAGCTTGTTCTAAAAGAGGACTTTCTAACCCAAAAGAAATCTAGAATGTGTTTCTGCCAGTACACCAGAGTTCTAGCAACAGCTGTCAGAAGTAAGCATGGATGTTTTGAGTTCTTTTTCAATTAATGGCTTTAAAATGGAACTGCTGCGCTGAGCCTGTGCTTTGGATTGGAACTTCATATCCCCTGAGACCACTGGGATTAAAACAGAGCAAATTTTGGCGAATATGTTGCGTCTTAATCCCTTTCTATTAGGTTTATCTGTAAGCTTTCAGAATTGTAAAATGGTTTCCTGTTAACCTTTGTCATCTTTTACTTCAACTTAGAAGTTAAACCTAGATTCAGAATAAGGAGCAAAAATGGGGTTTTTCAAGAAAATTTCAAGCAAGAAATCAAAGCATTCTGGGTAAAACTGTTCTGTAATTGTTGCAACACAGCATACGTTTGTTTTGCTTCATTGTTTTTCCAGATAGAAGTGTAGGCGAGAATAGCTCCAGCTGCAGTAATTTTATGGTCTGTATATCGATGTAAATATTCAAAAGCTTGTTTCAAGAAACAGTTTAGAACAGCTTGCTAGTTTAGCTTTATTCCTGCACAGTAGGTCTGAAACATGCTGGTTTACTAATCTTTTCTTTTTTGAGCACTTTGCCTAGCAAACAACAGTGATCACAAGTCTAGGGAATGATAATAGGGATAGCCTTATTTTTCAGCAGAATCATTTAGGAGGGTAACGTATGTCTGCAGAATTAATTTGTGTCTTCTGAGTGTATTCCCAAAATGGAGATCACATTCACAGTCAGGCTGGCTAAGAACTGTAATGCAAAATCTGAGGGATGAACACTTAAGCTGTTGTGAACTAACATTTGCATTGGTGGGATACTGAAAAGTGTTTGGTTATGTGTTAAAGTTGAGATGAGATGTGACTGAGGAGCTTGATACCAGTAGTGTGCCAAGTATTACTTTAGCAGTACAAATGAGGGAGGACTTTTGACCGGTGTGGGACAACCTCTTTGTCAAACCTCTAATCTCATCTGGTTCAGTAAGAAAGAATTATCCAAGCTACAAAAGGAAACACTCTGATTCTTAGTATGACTTTAACCAAGTGACTTGTTTGATTATTTTAAATCAAGAATATTGGTCAAAATAAGATGAATAATTCTACTGGGGAGAAATCTAGTGGCTTTCTTTAAGCAGGTGAGGGTTAGTAAAGCGGGACAAATCATCAACTCCGGGTTTCTGAAAAGAGCAGTTTGATTTGAAAGGGCTTTCCAGGAGAATCCAGAAAACACATTCTCTTAGTTTTGAGATGAATAAATGTCTTTTGTGAGCTGAGCATTACATACTGCCATAAACTGCTAGTTTTGTACAGAGACAGTTGTGTAGTGGAGGCACTGACGCTGTCGAACATCTTTTTCTGATTCATGGGATTGCAATGTTCGGGTGGAAATCCATTAGCTGGGGTTCTTTCTTGGCACTGGAAAATGGACAGTTTCTATGCTTCTTAACTGCATTATTTTACACGTCACAATTGTCCTTTAAGTGATATGCTCTGCAATTGGCAGAATTTTTAGTTTGATAAATGGGGATCTCAGAGTTGCTGTTTGTCATCCTTGGGGTTCATGAAAGAGAGTGAGTTTGTGTCTTGTGAGATGTTGCAAAGGAACTGTGTAGAAAGAAACAGCATTTATCATTATGTATTTTCAGTAATTTACAGAACAAGTAATTATCCTTTTTTTTTTTTTTTGCTTTAATGTTTACACTTTAGGTTTTGAGGCATTTATAGGATTGCAGATTATGGTTTGTGTTGGTCACAGCTGTTACACAAACATTGAACAATTGGGACTTCCGAAATGTGATCTACTGCTGCTTTAATATTCTATACTGGTTGGAGTTTGCCTTTCATTCCCGACAGATTTGACTAATGTTCCTAGAAACTTGCTTTCTTTGAGGCTAATTTCCAGATGTAAACAGATCTGTAATGTCCTTGATATTCTGAGCTTGAAAGAACCTCAGATGCATTTCTGTAACACAGACGAGTGGCTAAACGCTTCCAGGAAGTGAAGCAGCCTAATACAGTCTTCAATTAACCTTAAAACAGTCAGTTCATCTTGAACTGAACTTGGTACAGTTATCTTTAGTGATATCTGTATCTGTGATGGTTTGGTAGAGATATGCTTTAATGAGTTGTGCCACCCATGTGCTGTGTGTGATAGTTGAGGTCTTTGGTTTCCCTCACCTGGGCCTATGGGCCCATTTTTTCTTTTTTTTTCTTTTCAAGCTTCCTAGCCTGATCTGTTAGTGAGCCCTTGAAAATGGTACTGTTGTGCTAGTTCTTGCCAGATCAGTCAAAGCAAACATGTGCTGAAGCTTTAACACAAGCACTGAGAAAGGTGACTTAAGTTCACAGCTTTTGTTTTGCTATGTAGTGTCCCTTTTGCCTTTCTTTTTGTCACTAGTAAGCAGAATACAGTCAGACTGACTGCATTTCCACTTTGAGCTGGGGTATATGCCTGGTCTTGTGTATTTTACCATCTTGGTATTTTACTTCAACTGTCTTAAAAACATATTTCCCCACAAACTGTCAATCTTTTGTTTATTTTTAAACTGAAAGGGAGGTAACATACCATGCAGATAAAACCATCATCCTGTTTAGTGTATGTCCTTATGTTTCCTTTTGCTTCTCTTTGTGTTCTTTCTGTCTTACTCAGTCAGCTCATAGGGAAGAAATGCTTTTAGTTTATAAAAGACCTCTGAGTGTTGTCAACTTTGTTTGTTGCCAACTGTAGGTGCAACAAAACTTATATGCATGAGGCTTTGTGGAAAATGATGTTGGTTATTGGCATAGACAGGTAGGCTCTTTCTTCCCTCACACAAAATAAGTGTTTTTAAAAAAGGTGAATGTTCTTGTTAGGGTCGGGTTTAAGCACAGATATTTACTGTATTTATGTGGCATGTGTAGATAATTTACAGTAGAAATTGACTAATCTGTCTTTCAGTAATTTACCCAGTTACAAGAGAGGGAGTTCAGGTTGCAAACAGATTATGTCAAAGGAGGACGGTGCTTTGGAAAATCTCTATAGGGCTGCCATAACAAATCGCACCTTTGCCATAAGGCATTTAGGTCTGTGGCAGGGACGTGCTTCTGGCAGTGACTTGCTGAGGGAGATACCTTGCAGGAGTATGCATGACTCCTGAAGTAATTATCCTACAAAATAGTATTTGGGTTTATTCCAAACTGTTAACTACTCTGTGATTTCTGACTGGCCTTTGGCCTGTCAGATGGCAGAACCAAAGCTTGTTTTATCCAGAAGCAAGAAGTGTAACTTTGGATTTCCTCCTTAGCACGCTGGTTAGCATAGTCACATTGTCTTGCTTATGGTTTGTAACTCTGTCCAGTATTTGTGGCTAATTATTACTGGCAGTTGAAAGCTGAGGGAGTGATATACAGCAGAAACTGATGTTACTGTATGGTGCTCTTTCAAATGATAGCTTTAGTCTTCAGGATATTTGCTGCCTGGTAGTTTCTTTTTACAAATGCTAATGTTTTGAAAAGTTTTGAAGTATTTAATGGTGGGGAATGTGTGTATCTGCTACCCTCTAAAACAGTGACTTTAACATGAGGTTCTCAGTTGACAGAAAAAACTCTCATGTTAAACTTGGTTAATGTAGGTGCTGAAGGCTTTGTCTTGTCATATTCTTAAATGGAATTTGTTTTTCTCTTTCAGGAAATGCCCAATTCTGTCTTCTTGGTAATGGAGGTATATGTTAACGTACATGTTTCTTTCTGGCTGATTATAAAGGTGCTTTTTAGACAAAATGTCTTTGCACAACTGCAAAAGAACCACGACTTGTTAAAGCAAGCAGTTCTGAAAACTAGGTTATTTACTTCCTATGCACTGCTTAATTAGCAGCATTTGTTCCATAAAGTATTCCATTTAATTTTCTGATATTAGACGTATTGATTGTCACATCTCAAATTATTAATTACAGTTAGTCAACAAAACAATTTTAAGACAAGCAGCTGGAAGAGATCTTCCCTTTTTCATTAAAAGATTACAAAGTAAAAAATATAAAGAAAGTTTCAGTATTTGTGTTTTGAGTAAAAATCTTTCTTTTTAACAGTATTGCAATGGTGGGGATTTGGCAGATTACTTACAAGGTAATTGATCACTACATTTCCCTTTTCAGAAGCTATTGCATTACATGCTTATATTCTATATTCCTGTAGTCCACTGATGTTTCTCTAAGATACTTCTGCTTGTCTTTTAAATATTTTTCTGTTCATGAAATGTCTATAATTCCACAGTGCGTGTTCACCCTGGTGTGATTTCTCTAGTCCCCTCTTTATAAGTTCACCAAGAATCTGTTGAGTGTTGTATACAGTCTCAGTCAGCAGCAGAGTGCTGTTTGTGTTTGTGTGCCACCCTCGTAACTTGAAAACTAAATTTCAAAGCTGCAGGGAGCCATAAGGTTTTTGCATTTGTTTAAAAATAGTGTGTTTATATGCAACTCATAATTGAAATTCAAACTCACAATGTAGCAAATGAGAGTCAATAAAATAATGCACAGGCAGAAACTGCTTTTTGCCACTGCTTTTGAAACGGTTGAATTTAATATTTCCTTATTTGTAAATGAGGGAGAAGATGTAAGTAACCATAAATAGCATGCTGAAAAATGTGTGGTTTTCTATTACTAAAGTTGTGTTTTGGGGGCTGCTCCCAGTATTTTGATTCCACCTGCTTTATTTTCCAAGATCTACACTTAAAAATACTGAATTAGTTGTATAATAACACTTTCTACAAAGAGGCACCTCTGGTTTAGAAGTGATTTTGCCCTTCAGTGTGGCTCTGCCCAAAGGGAAGACACAAGTTACAGAATCATGACAAATCAATTCTTATTCTGAACAAAATTTTGAGCAGAGATAGTAACCTTCTTATTTTTCTTGATGAAAATATTCTTCTACTTGCCTTTGTATCTCAGTATGTTGAAGGAATCTTTCTGTGAACAGCTATTGTTATGGTAACTGTGCATATTAAAAGCCTAATTCTCTTCTCTTAAAATTCTTTGAAAGACTCGTACCGTATAATCCAGCTCCTGTGTTCAGTACTTTTTCATACTGCAGAGTGAGGTGATACCTTCTGAGGAGACTTTCAAAAGTGCATCTTACTTTTTTCCATTCCAAATAAATTTTATCGTGGATGAAATTTTTTTAGCAGAGTTGTTACTTGTATCCCCATAATAATTTTTTAAAGAACAGGTTTTGTGGCTTCAGGTTGTAACAAGACTGTAGATACATTTAATGTTCTAAACTGTAAAGTTCTTTTATTTTATTGGCTCTTTTGCCTTTTTGGTAAGTTTAGGATTTAATGGTGATTGAGAGGCTTTTTAGTTATTATGCTGCAATGTTGAATAAACTATTATAAGCACAGATCATTGAGTACTGTAACTAGTGTAAAACTATGGAGATATTATGCTGTCGGGAGTATATACCTGTATAGGAAAATACTGAAGACTGGAATGTTCTGAATGTAATTCGTTATGGGTTGATTGTCTTCATTATTCTCACAGTCAATCACTGTGAAGTTTGTTGCTTTCTGCCCAAAGATAAGGATATTTATTCTCTCATCTGTTAATGTGTATGTTATTTCCAGCTAAAGGAACTCTTAGTGAAGACACCATCCGTGTGTTCCTCCAGCAGATTGCAGCAGCAATGCGCATTCTGCACAGTAAAGGAATCATTCACAGGGATCTTAAACCACAGAATATTTTGTTGTCTTACGCCAGTCGTAGGAAGTCAAGTGTCAGTGGGATACGCATTAAAATAGGTAAATATGCTTTTTTCTGATGTAATGGTAAATTATCACTGTTGGATTGTTTTCCTGCTCTGAAGTGTCTTTGTACTGAAAGCACAGAGGGTGTACTGGATATGCTGTGTATTAAATTTATGCAAATCAGGCAGTAAGTGTAGAATGATGAGCTTTATGCTGTAATACAGATTCTCAGTATAAAAAAGATGGAGTCATGAAGACCTTTTTGAGTAAATCTGCAGGAAAAAGAAACCTATTTAGCTGATGTTTCTAGTATTAAGCTATTTTAATTAGATATAAATCTGTAACCTCTGAAACTTTGAGCAGCCTTTAGTCCATTTCAATGTATGTGCATACAGGAATCTAGTCTCAGTCCCAGATGGGGGCGTTTTTGTGGTAGACACTCCAAGGGTTATTTGAGAAGTTTAGAAATGCAGTTTTTGACCTATTTTTGACAGAAGAAGGTTTGGTATCGTAACTGGGTGGAGTTGTCAGTTGTTCAGGATACTACCAAACTCCTCTTCAGCGGACACTTAAGGCATTTTAACCTCTCGTTGTCTGTTAAAATGTCTATTTAAAAATACCTTGTTTTAAACAAGTTTATTTTCTGTGCTTTTGTTCAGCTGAAATCTGAGATCTGTTTCAACTCAATCCATCTTCTGAGCAGCACAGAGGAGACAAAACTTCTTTCTTCTCTTGCCGTCCTTACTTAATAGCTTCAGGTGCTTTTGCCTACGTGGAAAATTCAGGCACTGGAAACTTGCCTTCTTAAACTTGTACCTGATGTGATTTCACTGAAGCAGATTATATATTCATCACTCTTAATGAACCATTTATATTTAGCCACTGACTTTAATCCTTTCCTGCTGACGCCAGACAGTGTTCTCTGCAGCTGGGAGATAGTGGAGCAGCAGTTTATGCAAACTATGCCACTGCTGTTTCTTGGCTTGCTCTTTGGAAGATAATACATTATTCTTTCAGTGGAACATAGATTTTACTATTCCATGTAGTTAGCTATATATTAGACATGTTTTTTTTTCTCTCTAGCTGGTAATTGTAACAGATTTCAGTAAGACAGACAATTTTTAGACTCTAAAAATCTGAAAATTCTCTTTCTTTTCATTGACAAATGTGTTTCTTTATGTAGCTGACTTTGGTTTTGCTCGTTATCTGCATAGCAACATGATGGCTGCAACTCTGTGTGGTTCCCCTATGTATATGGTAGGTGACAGTATATTTCAGATTATGTGGCTTATCTCAAACATTCTCCTACTAGAACAAAATAATCTACTGCTTGTAGATTGACAAATACCTAATACTGCTTCAGAAGTATTGGGGTCAGCATGCAGTTCACCTTTCCATAGTTTTACTGGCACCTGTTTTCTTGGGATGTGAAGATAGCAGTTGTTAAAATCAGAGTCATTGAACATCCCTTAGCAATGCAGGGAGAGGAAAAATCTTGGAGATTTAAAAGGCAATACATCTTAGCATTATTTTTTTTCTGTGAAGTGATTTCATTCCCACTGAACATTTTTTTTTCCCCAGAAAAAAAGGCATTATCTCCTTTCCAGTTTCTAAGAAAATCAAAAGTGATCAAATACAGACTAAGAGTTAAAAAGCTACTTGATGTTTCATTCTGATTATTTAATGTTTTCTCTCTCATTTGGGGCTTGTTCTGTTTGGGGGTTTTCTAAAAATTTGAAGTTAATGGCTATCAATTTTTACTAAGTAGTGTGGTTGTCAGTTTTGAGCACTGAACTGTCTGACTTTGGCACTACCACTTCTGTACTCTATGGTCATAGGAAGATATTTTGACTTTCCCTTGGCTCATTTTTGTATGTGTAACATGGTGGTAATAATAATCCTCATGAAATGCTTTGTTATTTTTCCATCCAGGAGCACTGCATAAACAAAGTAAATAACACTTGACCTCATGTTCCATATGTGCTAATTGTTGGATGCTTTCTTTAGAACATTTGTAGTTTTCTGGTTTTTTGAAACATAGCTTCCAGATAGATACCTTTCAAGTCATTTGATGCAGTTAAAATGTTAATTTTGTCTTACAATAAAGTGGTCTCTGTTAATACTGCTCTGATAGAAAAAGTGTAGAATTTGTATTGCTGTGGCTTTGCTGTTCTGTTTTTCCCCTCTGAGACTTTGCTGTTCTTTCCAGGCCCCTGAAGTGATTATGTCTCAACACTATGATGCTAAAGCAGATCTGTGGAGCATAGGAACTGTGATTTATCAGTGTCTTGTTGGAAAGCCACCTTTTCAGGTAACACTTGATTTCGTTTCCCCTCTTTAGTCTCATGGAAGCTCCTGGGGCTTTTCCTTTCAGTCATGCAAACAGAAGTAAATACGGATACCTGGATGTAGTGTCAGTGGTTCAAAGTCCAGATTATTTGAGGATGATACCAAGGGAGAAGGTGCTCATACTTAGTCTGTGAGGTCCATGTGTTCAGTCCAGAGGAAATTATATGAGGATACACAGTATTGAAGTTACTGCTGTGCTTGGGGTTTTCTTCTTTAATGCCTGCTTTTATATGCAGAAGCCTCCTTTTTGTGTACGTGTGCGTAGGTACAAAAGCTATTTTGTACATGAAACTGAGTTTTGATAATGTACATTTTTATTTGACAGGCCAATAGTCCTCAAGATTTGAGAATGTTTTATGAAAAGAACAGAAATTTGATTCCTAGGTATGTCACCATGGCCTTTTCTGTGACTTAATCTTGTTGACAAAACACTTTTCCATCTTTTGGAATGCTTGGGATTTGTAAAAATATTTGATGTTGCTCTCTTTGCAAGGATGTAGTATGATACCAGTGACTCATGTTGCATCTTGCCTTCATTGTACCTTGCTGAGTTGAAAGGGTTATGTGCTAAGGCTATAGAGCATGTATAGTGAAGACATAGGGATGTGGCAGAATGCTGACTTTCTGAAATTTAATGTGCTATGCATTATTTAATGCATACATTAAATTTAATGCATGTTTTACTTCCTCTTGTGTGCAGTATTCCTAGGGAAACATCAGCTTATCTGGCTGACCTGCTGTTGGGTTTGCTTCAGAGAAACCAAAAAGATAGAATGGACTTTGGTATGTAATTTTTCCTTTTGCTCTCTTGACTTTCCTTGTTAGTTGTATTCATGTGACCAGAATAGCAGTCTTGACCTTTTGTCCACCGCCAATTACATGGAAAGTAAAGTATATTTTTCTTCTCAGTAATCATAAAGGCAGAGTAGCCAAAATAAATCATTAGGTAGCTACTGTCAGTTAGTATTAAGTAAGGCATGTAAATAATGTCTTTTTGTTGTAAATTAGTTTAATGTTGTAAATTCTTTTAATTCATTTAGCTGAGGCCTCCTCCCCCTCAGTATCAACAGATAGACCTTAAATTTCCTGTTAGTCTTTTATCTGTGTTACTTTCACTGGTGTTTTGGCTTCAGATCGGGAGCAGATATCTCTGATCTCCATGTGGTGTTGGTTGCAGAAATGTAACAAAGTGCTGGCAATGAGAGATGTGATGTTACATCAAAATTGCTTATAGATGCAAATATGAGCTCCCAGTATTGCACTTGGGTATTGCCAACTGTGAAGACTTCTTTATTATAGTGCAGTATTTTTCACTGTTTGTAATCCTTTAAGCCCAAAAGCAGTAGTGACAGGAGTTGTACCTTTGTATTTTGTAAGGTCCTAAAAGTGACTGAAGTTTACATACTGTTAGACATTACTGCAGTGACTATGTAGGACTGTATTTTGCATCAGTTGGGAAGTTAAACCTAGTACAAACTAGAGGGATACCCTCTTAATAAGTGAACTTGTTTGGCACCAGTTTACTTCTGTGTTTGTCTTTTTATCTGGAGATCTGTAGTTGCAGAACATTGTGCTAACTTCTTAAGATTTCAAGGCCTTGAGTCAGTACTGTTGAATCATTCAAACTGGCTAGAACTGTTGCCTCTTCAAAATTATTCAGGAGTAGAGTTTACATTTGTGTGTTTTGTGCTGGCTGGGTTGTTGCTCACTTCAGTCTCAGAAAGCCTTTTTAATGCTGGGGTTTTGGTTACCTGCTACTGAAAAGGTAGTAAGGCTTTTCTCTTTTTTTTAATGCAAACTCAGGCAGCATTTGTTAAAGACTACTGAAAAGTTAGATCTTCTGTTAGTTCTTGTTAGCTGCATCTTGTATGTCCCATTATTCATGCTGATTGTTTAAATGTTACAGCACTTTGTTACTGGAATTTTACCACAGCTGCAAGGAAATGTTAATCTTAAAATTTTAGTTAGTTAAAGAGTACTTACCTAAATAAAAGTATCTTTTCCATTATTGTATATCAGTAGCAATATGTTTTATTACAGAGCTTCATTTATAGCAACAAGATAGGTGACCCATCAAGTTTAATGTATGGAATGGCAAGAACCAGCCTAAACCTCAAAGTCTTTTCATGTTCTTTGTAGAGAAGGTGTAGTTCTTCCTCATCATAAGCTATTAGCTCTTGTGATGCTGAGATCCAAGGGTGAGTTGCAACCCAAAGTAAGACATGCTCAGTTTTTATTTCAGCTTATGAAACTTCACCATTGCTCTTCAGTTATGCATGCAAGCCTGGTTTTGACACAGTACTGAAATACACAAATCAATTCATTCATCACATGTGGTCCTTGTCTGTGATAAGACAACTGTGTTAGGCTGTGGAAATAGGAGGATTCAAAAGGCATTTTAGTTCTTTACTTGAGGCTTTGAAGATTTTCCTAGCTACTTTTCTTTTCAACTTCTGCTATGTTTTGCTCCAAGAAATGTCAAATGTTTTCTTTTTAGTAATTTGGATTTTAAAACATCAGTACTGGCATAATTAAGATGTTGCTCTTCTGAGAGCCAGGCATGGGGTTTTGTGTGTAGATGTGACTGACATAACTCAGCTGCTGTATGTAAAAACTTTAATAGAATTCAGAGCCAGAAAAAAAATCATGATAATTGAGTAAAATGTCCCAAATGATGACAGTATTCAGGGATTGATACATAAATCTATATGTCTAGAAAAATTAATATGTCACAAACATGGAGTTTGAGTAATTGAATTCACTTTGCACTCTGGGTGTGCTAGTCCCTACAGTTTTCTTTAAACATGGAGAATTCACTGTATCATTTGTGGTAGTGGGAGAATGCATTTGTGCTTAGAAAGTAAAATAGAAAGCAGAAAGCTAGTGATGAAAGTCATGTTTTCCTTGGCTGAGCCACTTAAAAGGGCCTCAAAGGGGCTGCTCTGGAATGTGCTTAGCAAAGGGAGTGAAAGGGAGAGTGTGTAACTGAGCCCAGTTGCTTGTTGTTAAAGTAAAAATAGCATTGGAAATCTTGCTGATCTTCCAGCAATATAAAGTAGAACAGCAGGTGTTGTACAAAAGCTCAAGAACACCTGATCCTCATGTTAAAGTTAATCATTACATTGTTCTTGCATTACAGCTGAGCCTGCTTCCCTTATCGGATTGTGGAAGAAAGTGTGTTGAAGGGAGAGGAGATACTGCAGGCCTCAGATTCTTTCTTTTTTGCCTTTGTTATTTGCTTAGGTCTAATGAACAGCATTGTTTTTCCTCAGCTGTTAGAACATTAAAGTTCATTTAAGTTCATGAAGCTCAGCAGCTGGCTTCCACCAACCCTCAATTTCCCCTAACTGGCTGAAGGTTGCTTCTTGTAGAGTAGAACTTTCCATGTGAACTGCTACTCAGCTGGTTATTCCAAGTCAATTAAATGCACCTCAGCATATTCCTTTACAATAAAAGCAAAATGTTTCTATTGTAACAGTAACAAACTAACTGAGGAAATTATTAGAGAAATTGTATGATAGTAGAGAATGTAGAGAATTGTTTAATTCTGCTTTGTGCTCTGAACCAGCTGCACAGGTCGTCTTCTGCTGTGGGGAGTGAGAAGGAGAGTGGCTGCTGTTCTGTTGTGATTTCAGCCACCTATGGAGCAGCATTAATGGGTTCAAAAATAAACATCAGCCCTTGGGAGAGGCAGAAGTGAAAATACTTTGTGTTTAATGTGAGAGATGCCTATTTTGAACAGCAAATTAAATCTGAATGTATACCATATTTAAACATGGGAAACAGCTTCATGAAGAGTATAGGAAGGCTTTTTGTGTATCCTTAAGTACAGTCATAAGGTGTTCTCCAGTAACTCAGTCTGATTTGCCTTGCTGGTCATTGTTTGAAGTTATTCAATTGATACTTGTTTCCTTTCTAAATACTATAGCAACATATAACATAAAAGGCTTTAATCTTTTATAAGCTCTTCACCCTCTGGCTCTGAAATATTGATTCTGGGAAGGCAGCCATTTATCACCATCTGCATTGTAGTCTGTAAATTCTGTGTCATTTGTACATTCACTCACAATGGTGATTGTTTTTTGTTCTACAGAAGCATTTTTCAACCACCCTTTCCTGGATCAGATTTCAACAGTCAAAAAATGTAAGTAGTTTTGGTTTTCCACTTGTGTAAATGATGAATGATGGGGGCTGGAAGGGAGAAAGATGTGCCAAATATCATGCTAAGTGTTTATGAGGCATTTTCCTGACTTCTGGCTGTTGTGCTCTATTGAAAGCCTAAGTGTTGAATCCTTTTTTGTATTACCTTAGACTGAAATGTGATACTTATTTACTAGTTCCTTTGACAACTGAACTTAAAATACCCTTGGTGTCTTTAAGGATATTTAAAAAATACCCTCGTATGTTTAAGTGCTGTGCTTATAAGCTGTATAAGGGTGTATGAATGAAAAACTGAGGAAATTACTTTGTTTGAAATTCAGCTTTTCAAAATCTCAGTCACCTATTTTTTTTCCTCTGGGGTTTCCTGTTCTAGCTTGTCCTGTACCTGTGCCCACATATGCAGGCTCAGTCTCAGGCAGTTCCTGTGGTAGCTCTCCTTCATGCCGTTTTGCTTCTCCTCCAGTAAGTTCTCAGCTTTACAGAACAATCTCCAGAATGTATTTTCTGTAATGTTTAGCCCAGAGGTACTGAATGTTATCTTTCAATTCTGTAAGAGCATATTTTAGAGCACAGAGCAAGTAATACCCCTCTTCTGCTAGAATTCCGGTAACATTTTTGTTCTTTTTTGCTCTGTGTTGTATTTTGTGGGTTTTGTGGCTGTTACAGGTAATCTTTGAGTTGGTCTTTTTTGGCTAAGGCACCTTATACTGTTACAAACTAGTAACTTCAATTCTGTGTGGTATTTGGAAGAGGTGCATCTGTATCATCAGGAATAATGGAATAAACTTGAATTGTTTAAATTCACAACCTATTTAATATAGAACTGTCTAAATTGACACTACAGGGGTATCTAGTATTTGAAATTTTCAAATTCAAACACAGCTTTTGTTTCTAAATATGTAAATCTTGGGCTTTTTTTCTTACGTTGTTTGGGGTTTTTGTGTGTGGTGTTTTTTTGTTAAAGCCAGCAATGACTCTTGCTTTAGAAACTTCATATTCCAAAGAGCAATTCTAAATTCTGAATCACTGGATTTACAGTGTATTTTTTAACTTTCTTTTTTCCACCACCCCCCTCCAGTCTCTGCCAGACATGCAGCATATTCAAGAAGAAAATTTGTCTTCACCTCCATTGGGTCCTCCAAACTATCTCCAGGTCTCTAAAGACTCTGCCAGTACCAGTAGTAAGAACTCATCCTGTGACACAGATGACTTTGTTCTTGTTCCACACAATATCTCTTCAGACCACTCATGTAAGTACCTTCCTTATTTCCTATATTAAAACAATTCCCACTTGTAACATACCTTTATGTTCTGTTATTCTTTGTCTCTCTCTTCTCTAAATGTGTGTCAGTCACGTTGGAACTAATTTCTAGTTTGATTAATGCTTGAAGGGCAGCTGTTTGGTACACCTCTTTGTCCATCTGGGACCTTTTCACCCTCAGCTGAGTAGCCAGATACGGCAAAGACGCCAAGGGGATTGAAAGTCATGGAAAATATTGGGGTCTGGCAAATACTGGGGTCTGGCAGTAGAGCAAGAGTCAGTTGTAAACAACTGCTGATAAGAAGCCCAAGGATCCTCTTAGTGGAGGCCTGCAGGCACTTTGTTACCTCCAGGCTAAACTGAACATTTATAGTCCATGCTGTAGAATTGTAGATAATAAACAAATGCAGGTAAAACCGTAAAGAAATGTTTACCATGAAAGGTGAGATGTCAGACTGGGCTTATACAGTAGAAAGACTTGGATGTAGCACATTGCCATTTTACAATGTTGTCCAAACCTGAAGTGTCACTGAGAAGCTTCTCAGCTGATTTCTCTATAATGCCACTAACTTGTGGTAAATATTTGACTAAATTAGTGCCTTGATCTCTGGATCTTCTGTCTTCCCCAGTTACACTTTTTTGTTGGTGGTTGCAGTTTATGGAAAACTTCTCTATGTCCACAGAAGTTTGCCAGAAGTAGTTACTCCATCAACAGGAATATTGGAGATGTAATTTTATTTAAGATTCTACTTCATGATGTGGGTTTTCAATGTGTTCTTCTGCTCACTGTAGATGATATGCCATTGGGAGCAGCTGGCAGGCGGGCTTCGAGTGAATTCTTGATGTGTGGAGGGTAGGTGTGCTGAGCTTTATCCAAAAGAAGTCTCATGTTCTAAAATTGATACTGAAGCTGTAGAAGGGGTTGCTGGGGTTTTGGCAGTGATGAGTTTTGCACAGTTGTGTGGACTTTATCTTAAAGATTAATGTGCCAAGTTAAACTTAATGTGAATATGTAAACAGCTTGAATTCAGAAAGCTTTGCTGCGTAGTAGTTTCTCTGATGTGAAGAGATCTCTATTGACAGTGGCTTTTGTCTTCATAGGCAGTCACCATTAACTATTTCTGGAAGTTCAGGAGCTGTACAGAAACCATCCTCAGCCTCTTCTCGAAGTACTGCTTCTGGTACACCTAACAGGTGTGTGATGTAGGCTTGAGGATTTCTTCTCTTTTGAAGAGGTCCTTTTCTACTATATGGGTGTGTTTTTTAATTGTGGGTGGCTACTCGAAACTGAACTGAAATAGAAGCTAGACCTGTTTTTTTCCAGGCTCTCGACACTTAAATGCATTCTAACAGCTGACATTCGCATAGCTAACTCGTGGTTCTGATACATCCCAGAAGATTTCCTTAAGGAAAGAGCATTCTATTTTCTGTTTAGATTTTGAACTGGTTGAAAGCAGAGACTTCAGAGACATAACTGACTTGTTCTTTTTGGTGTTATGAAGCACAGCTCAGTCCATTTAGTGGGTCAAGATGTTGAATGCAGTGAACTTTTTAAAAAGTAGTTGTGAGAGGAGAGGAACTTGCTAAACCCAGATTGCTATGGATTTGTGTCTGGTGGTTGGGTTGTCTTGTGTCTGGTAACTGGGTGCAGCTTCTGTGCAAGCAAGTACTATAAATACTGTGTGTCTTGCAAGATACTAAAGAAGCCACATGAAAGATCTAAACATGTATTACAGCTTTTCTGTCAGCAGGGCTGTTAGTAAGTCCTCTTTCATGCACATGGTTGTACACTGCAGTTCTGCTAGTTTGAAATAAAGCTGATATTCGTCAGTGGTGCCTGAAATATTTCCTGTGTTATAATGAAAAATGTGAAGCTCAATCATGCTGTTTAGCTACTCATGTAATATCTAAACAGAAGGACTAGATTTGTCATTCGACCAAGTAATGAATTTCATGATGTTTTCAGTACAAATAGAAAGAGGATGAGTGGCTAAATAGGGAATAAAGCTATTATGTTAGGTGTATTTTTGGCTTATGCTAATACTACAGGGCTGCAAGTCAGCATTATTTGTTTAGAAATGTTTGTCACAAGGAAAGTTTGCTACTTTGTGCTGATCTTTGCACAGTTTGTGAAATCTGCTGACGTGAGCTATCAATACAGCTTTTAGTCTTACCTTTTATGTTTAAGGGCAGATAATGGGGGTGGTTTGTCTGTAAAGATCCATTTGCTCTGGGTTGGCTGTGTACAACATATTAGAAATACATTGTCATTTCCTATTTTAAATTGTATCAGGCATCACAGTTCTTCAAGTTACAGGTTTTATGAAGACATGTCAGTCACGTTGTCTGTACATTACTAAGTTAAGAGCTAAATAGTCGTGTGATTAGAAACAGGTGCCTACTGGTCACACTTTCAGTGTCTGTACTGTAGTAGTTTGATTCAATTATTGGTTGAGTAATTTCAGTAACTAACTGGCTGTTTGGAGCATGTTGTGGAGGAAGCAGCATGTCTGATAGTCTGCAAGGCACTGCTATTGGTTTTTTTATTTCCTGAGAAATGTTCTTCGCTGTGTGGTTTGGTTATTGTTTGATGGGGCTTTTTAGGGGGAGGGGAGGAAAGGGGTGTAGGTTTTCGTTTTGTTTTTTACAAAAGATTGTGTGCCCAGTGATTGGCTCCTCAGACTATGGGAGCAAATTGCACCCATAGTTATGATGCTTTAAGTCAAGTAGACGAAGCTGTAAGGCTCCAGTCAGACTCCAGCCAGAATGGGCAGAATAGGTAGAGGTGGTTAATTGCTAATTTTATTCTCTGGATCTCAGAGAAACAAGATTTGCATGCAGCACTGCACACATCTGTATTGTGTTTTCTGTAACTAGTAACAAACCACATCAGACTGAGGATGCTGAACCAGAGTTTAGCCGCGGAGCTGAGCTGGGGAGCCCTGAGGTAGGGCCAAATACTGCGCCATGCTTCCCCTCCATACTGACACAGCATTGCTGCCTGCAGTTAGCTCACAGAGCTTGCTTGGATATACCTACAGGGCTTTAAGAGAGCAGGGGAAGGCATTTTCCAGGCTATTTTAAAAGCTGAAGTGTCTTCATAGCCTCCTCAGTGTTACTGCCACAGTTTAAAGAACATTTGCTTCCCTTCTTCCGGGCCTAGGGAGCCTCTGTGTGCTACCTCAGGGTGTTGTGTTAGTCATAGCAGGCTGCCTCTATGTGATTTCCACTTGGGAAACCTTCCTGTTGTGTGGAAGCTTTTAGGCTTTTCACTGATTGTGTGCTCATGGATAGCTTCCAAATTACTCTGTAGCATCTAGAACCTGGGTGGGAATAAAAAGACAAAAAATTGGGAGTTTTTTTGTTAAGACAGTTCTGTGTGTATTAGCTAGTAGCATTTCATTCTCAGAGGCAGCAAAGAGAATAAGACAGTCAGGAACCCAGATTACTATTCAAAGCCATGCAGCCTCATAGAACTTTTTTTTACGTTTCCACTAAGAATTTCTTAATCTTTCTCTGAAGAGGTGGTCTATAAAGGACCAGATATGAGACTGATTATCTTCCAAAAAGCCCGTTCATTTGAAATTCTTTCCATTGAATTCTGTCTTCCTTTAAAAGTATTTGTAACTGATTACGTTGCAGTGGTTTGATTCCCTTGTCAGATAGTATGCTGAGTAATCCAAGTCACTGACACTTAAGTTGAACTTGGGAAGTGCTAATCTAAAGTTTGAGTCTGTGGTTTAACGTTCAGGTGTGTGGTTCTGGTCATTTTGTCAGGGGTTGGTTACATAACATGTTTTCCTTTTGCAAGTTCATGTTGTCTCTTGGGATATCTCTGTGCTTTAGTGGCTTTTGTACACATTCCAGCCGTGCTGCTGAACTTCCTGTTCTTAGTGTGGCGGGTTTTCCTAGGACGCTATTTTGAAGCTTGGTAAACAGAGCAAGCAGACTGGCAGGAAGTCAGAGGGATCTCTGGAATGAGTGACAAAGTGCTTCAGCTACTTCCGCACTCTCAGCTTGATCTGATACTGGCTGGTATAAGAAAGGCAGGTAGTAATGAACAGTTCCTCATCTTCTCTGAAGTATTAGGGCTAGATTAGGACAAGCTGAGATTATACTGCATACAGGAAGTGCAGAAGCAGTTTATTTGCCTGTTTCCTAGATTTTCTTGAAAATTCATCAGTGGTACAGTTCTGAGAGGGACCTTTATTCATCTTCCGTCTCCACACTTTCCATCTTCAGGCATTGTCAGCCTTCGGTATCCCCTCGCAGCGAAACAGCACCCATCCCAGTTCCCACTCAGCTGCGGAATTACCAGCGCATAGAACAGAACCTCTCCTCTACTGCCAGCCCTGTGTCAAACCCCCACGGATCACCAAGGTGAGTCTGGGGGGTTTAAACTCCTTTTTCTTCGTTCTAGTTTGTGTTTGTACCTTGTCAGAGGTCCATGCTTTCTTGCTGATGTCATTTTTTGTTCTGCATGAAAACACACTAAAGGCACTTCAACGATAACAAATAACAGTCTCAAGACTGTTGGATGGGCACTTGAAATTTTTCATAAAAGCGAAAGGAGCTTGTTTTTTCACTCAACCCAAGAAGGTAGAAGGATGAAGTCTTGCTTTTTATTCCTCTTTGTGTATTACATGGCATTACATTATAAATTAGAATGTCAGTAATAAGTTATGTTTTATTTCCACACATGTAATGATGAGGTGAATGCATTGTTCTGTAGAATATCCAGGCATTTTTTGGGTTGCTAGCTAACCAGCTTGTCTATTGCAAAGCTCTAGTGTGCCAGACTTATTCTTTGCCTTGTGGTCTACAGAATCTGGACGATGAAGGTCAAACAGACTGCTTGGAACTCTGGAGATCTTTGCAAAAACAAACTTGTAGTTCCTTGCATGTTTTTTTTAAGGATCTCTGATTTTATAGTAGTTGCTACATTTGGGAAAGTGCCTTTCTCTTAAATCATCTATTTTTAGCTAACCTGACCTGTGGACCTGCCCCCCTATGAAAATGGTCATAATCTTTGACATAAAAATGAGCATTTGCAGCAGTACATTTCACTTGATTGTAAACCTCAAAATTTGATGACTTGAAAATTAGGAATCCATGTACTAAGGGATATCTGGTTTAATTTTCTCCAGTTAACAGACTATTATGGCATTGAAAGTTAAAAAGTCAATGTTGAACAAAGGGAATTAAATCTTGTTTGTTTTCAGTATGAGAAGCTTAGCTTAAGTTAGTAGCTTAATAAGCTTTAATGTCATAACTTTCTCTTTAAATGTCAGTATTTTCTTTGTCTGATATACTTCTTAGGGGATTCTGAAGCTTATCTCAAGGAACCACGGTTACTGTAGTGTGTGTAACCAGTCTTTTCACCTTGTTAGAGCTGGAGTTGTGAGACGCTCAAATACCAGCCCGATGGGTTTTGTGAAGATGGGCTCCTGTTCTCCAGTGCCAGCTGACACTGCACAGGGTGTTGGACGCAGGTTATCCACAGGATCTTCTAGACCCTATTCTCCTTCGCCACTAGGTAAGCCCATAAATTCTTAGCAGAGAAGGTAAAGTAAAGGTTTATCTGGAACAGTAATTCAGAACACTAATTCTTGCTTGAAATTATCTTAAACCAAAATCCACCCAACCAGGTCACATTTGCAGAAGTAATTTCTGTTAAATGACTCACAGAAGTGAACTAACTCAATTTTATTTTGCTTTACCTTCATCTGTAGGTGAAATATAAAGCGTAAATTCCTATTTTTATTTTGTTTGCATAGTTGGAACCATACCTGAGCAGCTTGGACACTGTTGTTGTGGACAGCTTCAAGGACATGAATCAAGGAGCAGAAACTTCTCAGGTGAGTGACTTTGGACAGTGTAACCACTACTGTTTTGATAGAGCTTCTAAAGCTTTTTGTGAAGGGAGGGGAGAGCCAGCATTACATCAGTATGGGTTAATAGGAGACACTGGGTAAGCAGGGCACTGACTTTCTGTAGAAACTTGTCCCAGTTGTGACAGAATCAAGACACTTTTCCCCATAACTAATTTCCTACACAGTAAAGGAGTAACTAAAGTTTCTTGAGATAAAAAAGCAACTCTGGTAATGCCTGCCTTGAAACAGGGGTGGAAGTGGATGGATTATAATGAATGGGAGTAACATACTTCTCAGAATCTGGTTTTGATAGACCAGATTTGTTATGCCAGCCCTCAGAAAAGGGAGGGAGAACTGCCAGTGTACAACATGTAACACATTTTCATCATTCCCTTGGAAATTGACTGGGATCTGATGTTAGTGTTGCTAAGCATTCAGTAAGCCTTGCAAGTCATAAATTATGGCATGCCAGCAGGAGAAGGGAAAAAAAGAAATCTGGGAGAAATAGGACTTGAGACTGTTAGAGATGGAATTGCACTGTAATGCCAGAAGGATTGGGCATAAGAATATAAGAATATGCAATTCAGCAACACATTCTGCTCTGCGTACATTTTGGGTGCATTTTCTTCTTCTAAAATACTAGTTACACTCTTCAATTTGACTTCTAAGAGGTGGTGTTGAAACTATATTATGGGGTTTCCTCCAGAATCATCTGGGGATGAGCCTTCATTTCTTGGAGTAGCCAAATTTCATATCTGAGAGTGGTTTCATCCATAGGAGACATTCTGTAACATGTCTCAAAAATTGCCTTCCTGATTGCTGTGCCATCAGCAATTTCAGCAAAAGACAAGGAATAAGTGAAGCCACAGATTTTAAATAGTCTCTTTTCTTAAAAACGAAAGGAAGTGATGTGAAGAGAATACAAAGCAGTGTGTAGGTTTGTTGCATCTTTTCTTTGGATAGAATTTTGTAGGGCTTTTGGTTTAGTGGCTTTTGCCAGTATCAAACTGACTCATGACATACCAGAGCACTGGTTTTATGGCTGTGAGGTGGTGGGGTTTTTTTAATGTTTCATTTATTCAATGTATTTCCTTCATTCTTTTCCTCCTTGACTTTATATCTTGATTTCAGATGAATGCAGTGGTATTTCTATTTGCAAAATACCGCAAATTGCAGTGTTTAAATGGCTGTGGGAAGCTGCCTTTTGCTTCTGGGTAACGGGAGGTCATCTGTACTGAGATTTTCTAAGGAGTGAAGATGTCTGTCATAATGTAGCTTCTAAACTAATTGAGCTGCTTCTGCTGCCAGTGACAGCAATGGACAAACTTCTAATACAGAAGCCTTCCCTATGGTGGCAATGAAACTAGAACAGTAAGAAGTGAGATTTAAAATTGGTTTCTAAAGTGACAGGTGAGGACATGCAGTGCTATGAGACAGACAAGCAAAGGAATTTCAAGCAAGCAAATTCTTGGCTGGGAAGTTAATGAGAAATAGACTTGATCTCTGCTGGAGTGGTGAGCGAAAGGCTATTCTAAAACATAACTGTTTAATGGAGTGGAATGAAATAAAGTAGCTCTTATTCAGACTGTAACTAGCCAAAAGCAGAGGCTTTAAGAAGGTTGAAAAATGACTCAACAGCTGGGCACTTTACTGAGCAAACTGCAAGAAGTTTGTGATTTTTGTTTTTCTTTTTGAGCATACATTTATGAAACAGAGCCTATTTCAGAAGATTGTCTTGGCCAGCTCTTAAACACCTTACATAGTTAATATGGTTCATTTTCAGTTTTGCCTTTTTTTTTTTAAAACATGACGTTATTATGTTTTTAACATGAAATTGTCACTTCAGTGTCAGTTCGTTAAGATTACTAAGACAGGCATTTTATCTGTGACACTGTGGCCGTAAAGCTAAAGTCTGATGTGCTATTGCAGAGTTTCTCATCAGAGACATAAAAATACCACAAGGAATGTGATCACATTTCAGGTTCCTTATTTTGAAAGAGGGGAAGGGCATGTTTAGGTGGGTGAGATTTTCGTAAGAGAGATTTCCCCAAAGCCCTCTTCCATTTCCATTTTTTTTAGGAGAAACTTTGCACTCATACTGAATGGTGGACTTGCTTTGTACATAATAAGCTTTTGAAAAAGATTTAGTCTGACAGAGTAAAAAGTAGATGACTGCCCAAAGTAATGATCATAACTGTTCTATTTGAATAACGTGGTTATTTTTAGTACTTGGTTTTCTTGCAGGAACTATGAAGCGAGCTGTCTTTTGTGTCTGCAAATGAAGTCACAATGTACAAAACAAGTCACTAACATGTAATGTCGCATTCACACACTTGTTTGTACAATTACAATCCCAGTACTTGAGAACTTCTAATCAGCCTAGAGCCTTGATGGCTGCACTTGAAATTTCAGTATTGGTTATGCCATTCCTGCTGAATCTAACCACTTTATTTGTCTTGATAGAGGTTGCCAGAGGTACACATTTGCCAGTACAGCTGTCACCTTGAAATCTTGCCGATTTGACAGCTTAAACATCCAAATAGCCAACAGGCTAAATCCATTCTCCTTGCCATCTAGGGAGTTAATGAGCAAATGCAACTGACAATATTTGCAGTCCCATCACCTTGCAGTTTAATGTTGATCTCTGGCATTTTGGGCTTTGTTGATGTATTTTCCCAGCACTGCAAGAGGAATATTACTTCATTATTTTTCATCTCCACAGGTTCTCCAATACCACCATCTCAGTCTCCGCAGTCACTTCTGATGGGAGCAAGGTTGCAGAGTGCACCTACTCTCACAGATATTTACCAGAACAAGCAGAAGCTCAGAAAGCAGCATTCGGACCCAGTATGCCCATCCTATGCTGGGTATGGATACAGTCACTCTCCACAGCCAAGTAGGCCAGGTAGCCTGGGAACATCGCCTACCAAACATATGGGATCGTCACCTAGGAGTTCAGACTGGCTGTTTAAAACTCCATTACCAACAATCATTGGCTCTCCTACTAAGGTTTGTTAAGTTTGCCATTGTCAGTAAAATGTGGTAACACACCGCCTGAAATCATTCCCAGTAATATTTTGAGGGTTCTAACTTTAGTTTTTATGTGTTTTTGGTCTTGATTCTTAAAGGCAACTGCTCCTTTCAAAATACCTAAAACTCAAGCGTCCTCAAACTTGCTGGCCTTGGCTAATCGCCAGGGCTTGGTAGATCCCCCACTGCAGCCTAAAGATGTCACTGACCCAAGGGATTTCACACACTTCCACTCAACCCAAGGAGGTGAAAAGCAGGCAGGAGAACAACACAGTAAAGCTACCTTTGGCAGGTAGGTATTGTAGTATTTATAACCTGGGAAGCTGGGTAGTTAACTTGGCAGAAGAATGTTATGTTGCACACAGCAACTTGGAGGGGAAGAGCATGTGAAAAGTGAGCTGTGAGGAGATGCTGAGGTTTGATGTATACAACAGAAACATTTTGTACTGTGTATAAATATAGCGTGGACTTCCTGAAGTGTTTTGTGTTACTGTCTAGTTCTCTTTCATTTTGATTATCTGAATATGGAATTTCATTGCCTCTTTGAAGCCTGCTCAGTTTTTGCTTGAAAATTTATATGATAAAATTTGCAGTAGATTTTTTTTAAGAGAAAAGGCTATCTTTGTTTTTACAGTTACCTCTGCTTCGGTAGGTCCGTGATGAACAGTGAGTTTTCAAGCCTTTCTATACTTTGAAGAATTCCCTATAATATCAAGAATCTGAAAGTCATTCTTAGTTGCGGTTAGATAGGAGGATCTCACTGAAGAACTTTTGTTGTAAATTCATAGCATTTTTCTGTCTAGGTCTGTTAGTACTGGGAAGCTCTCAGATCAACAGGTAAAGACTACCCTTGGTGGCCAGTTATATCAAGGCAGCACAGACAGCCTCAATATGGAGCGACCAATGGATACAGGTAAGAAACAGATGGATACATCCAAGCTTTCTTTATGCGCTAGGTTTTTTATGGAGTGCCAACTAGATGCAGTTCTGCTTCCAACTTCAATAATTGGCTCTGACAATTTTTAGCCTCAGTACAGCAGGGGGTTTTTTTCCTTATCTTTAAGAGGGGATATATTCTGTTTCTTTAGCATAGCTTTAAAAATAACTGAGACAGGAAAATAGCTATTTCTGTGCTAAGCGGAAATATCTTAACTGCCTCTACTGGCTAGAAGGGTTTGGGATCTTTTTTGTTTGGTTTTATTTTTAATACCACATTTTGTGGCTGTTTCATTTCCTAATTACACTCTGTTTTCATATGAAAGGCAGTTTATGTAATTCTGGGGTCATTTCTTGGTTTTTTTCTCTTCCCTCCCCCAGCTTATCCCTTGCCACAAGTGGCCACCAGTTCTCACCTTGTTTTTGAGCAGATGGAAGGACTTCTGCAGACAGGGCTGGTCTTCAGTCTGCAGACCTGTCATGGTCTGTGTTTGAAATTTTTCTGTTGTGTCTTTTGCTGCAGGACTGGTGGTGTCCTCAGGCTCTCAGAGAGCCTCTGCTGCTCTTTTCTAGGTGAAATTAGAGCAGAGAGGCATTAAAAGATACATGTAGGCTGCATCTTGTCTCTTTTTGTGTATCATCAAGGCTGTCCACTTAGCTTGTTTTATTTGCTGTCAGAACTTCTAACTAGTCCAAATCTTCGATCTGCATCCAGGCATGTTGTACTGCAGTGCTCCAATTTGCTGCACATAGTTACTTGATTATATCTAATAGGGACTAATTTGCTGAAATTCTCTTTTCCAGCTCCAGCAGGGGCCTATGGAATTGCAATGGCACCTCCTGCCACGGGAAGCGGGGCAAGTTCTCGGGCTGTCATGTTTACTGTTGGGTCCCCTCCAAGCAGCGCTACCCCTCCTACCTGCACCCATATGGTCCTCAGAACAAGAACCACCTCAGGTAAAACTTCCCTTGTTAGTCTGGACCGTTCTCAAACACAATATTTGGGCTTGCCCAGTTCTTGGGCTAGTAACCTGGTTACTGCCTTGCACAGCAGGTGCAAATCCTCTGGGCCATAGTGTAAAAGTAGTCTGTAAAGTAGAGATTAATGTCAGATGAATTCTGCCCTTTTTTTTCTCCTAAAGAGATGGCAAGAGGCATAGATTCACAACACAGCAGTGTGTAACCTGTATGTACAGCTTTACTCCACCACAGGAAGTGTAATAGATCTCTGTGACAAAGGTGGAAAGGAAAAGTTGGATTTCTGATTCTGGATTTTTGCCTGCTGCTGTGCCTTGTACCAGATACGGCACGCAAGCAGTGTGAGCTGACCGCATTTGGACATGCATCAGCTATGTTGCCAGATATCAAAGATCTCAAGGTAAAGGCTGTCTGCTGCTCAGGATGATCAGGAGTGTGCAGCAGGGTGCTTTTGTGAACTATAGTGCAACCTTCAGTCTGTACTGTTGGACTCTGCATTGGAATCCTTGTCAGCCATTCCCAGAATCTGTGTTATGAATTGTCACTGTTCATTGTGGTGTAGCCTTTGCATTCTCCGCAGACTGATGTAAGGAACAATCAGGAAAGCTGAGAGTGAACCTGTGCTGGCTATTGATTTGTCGTTTGCAATCAACTGCAGCCCCAGTGCTGCGAGATGGAGCAACCTATTAGACTGAATGTGTGTGTTGTTTTTCTTGTAGTTGGATCAAACAGTTCTGGAGGGTCTCTCTGCTCTACTAGTGGCCGTGTATATATGGGCTCTCCTCCTGGTATTTATATGGGTTCTTCTCCTCCGGGAGCCGAGGCAGCTCCAAGTCTGAAGTACATGCCTTATGGTACTTCGCCTCCCAGCTTAGAGGGCTTTATCACTTTTGAAGCTCCTGAATTGCCTGAGGAAACTTTAATGGAGGTATAGAAAAAAAAAATAAAAATTAATGTTTTATAATGTGAAATGCTGCTAAAACAGAGACATGGTAAAAACAGGACCGTTCAGTGCACTTTGTAGCTTCCTCTTCACTGTCTCACATGTTCCTTTATATGATCTTGAAAATATTCCTGTATCAATAGTGACCAGTTTCTCTTTAGTCATTATTCCTGGCATATTATATATTTGAATAGGTAACCAAAGGAAAATGGTTGCTTTTGTTCACCAGAGCCTTCCAAAGAGGCCTCTGTTTTAATGCCAAGTCTCTGGATGTGGGTGCTGACAGTAGCAATATCCCTCTGGGCATTGCCTTTAGCTGCTGCTTTACAGTCGGTGGATGACGTTAAATCCTACTTGTGGGAAGAGTGTCCTATGTGTGGAGGAGTGACAGTTTAAAAACACAAATTAAAGCGGTCTTTCACCAGACTGCTATCCTTGGGCTGTAAATTTCTCAAGACAGATTGCTGTTCTGTTTTCTCATTCACATCTTGCTGTAAAGTGTTTGGGTCCCTATTGAGTCTATTGATTGCTTGACAGTACACTGTATTCTTCCCACAGATAGAGTTAAAATGAATTAAGATCTGTATTACTAACTAAAAGATTATAAATATTGCTAAGACATGTTTCATTGGTTTTGAAGGCTAACTTTGGAGTTTTTTGAGCAGAGACTATGCATGTGTTATCTATTTTAGTCGCCAAGAAGCAGTTGGGTATTAGCTCCAATTGAAGCTGTTTAGTTTAAAGTGTAAAGTTTGGGTTTAAACAGCCACCTTTTAACACAGTGTAATTCTAGATCTACCTGTAAAGTAAAAGTGAAGCAGTTAAGTATGAAGCTTTAGATCAGTTCTTTTGTAAGTGTTAAGTCTGTTTAATAAAAGCCAAATGTTCTTCCTGGCTTCTCATACAATTGCTGAACATACTTTTGGGTTGCTGATAATATAATAACAAGTATTATGTCCCACTTGTGATTCCTTCAGTTGCTTGGATTTCAACAAACACAGAACTCCATGTCCCAATTTCTTTGGCTTTTTTGAAAGACTCTTAAGTATAAGCTACAGTATCTTGAAATTATCGACACAGAACAAGTTAATATCTGTTGATTCAGACCCATTTGATTCTGTAGTTCCTACTTCTGGCTCTACTGCAATGTGATTTATGCATAGAACTGACATACCAAGAAACCCTCAAATGATTAGCAAGTGTTTTAAGTGTACTTGTTTGTCTTATGGCTTAATGATTAAATTGTTGTCATCTTTCCCTGTGACAGAGAGAACATACAGATACACTACGTCATCTAAACATGATGCTGACATTTACAGAATGTGTTCTGGATCTGACAGCAGTACGAGGAGGAAACCCAGACCTGTGTACTTCTGCAGTATCGCTGTACCAAATCCAAGAGAGCATAGTTGTTGATCAGATCAGCCAGCTAAGCAAAGAATGGGGGTAAGTATGCGGTCAAATAGTATTAAGACAACTAGTGAATACTGAATACATCCAAAATGTATGCAAACTATGCCCGTTTTGTTGAGAGTGATTGTTTTGCTGTCTAGAATCTTCTACAGGAATAAGTTTTTAGCAATGAAGACAAACGAGAAAGAGCAAAGGATAGAGAGGCATTTGCTAGCAGAAAAATAAAAAAGAACAGTGTTTTCTAGCGTGCCACATAAGTTGAGGAAATGGTGAAGAGTTCAGGCTTGAGGTACAGCCCTGCATTTCTAACCTTCGGAATCTGTGTACCAGCTTCTGTCAGACCTGAACCCCTATCTGTTCGTGTTGACGGGGCTGAAGCAGTAGCACTGTGGTGGAGCTTGGGAAAGAGGAAGGAGCATCCAACTTTTGACCTTTTTTTCCAGTGAACTGATCAGCCCTAATACAAAATCAAAGAGAAATATGAGAACTTCAGAGTAGTGGGGAAGGGCAGTTCCACTTCCTGCTTGCTTTCTGGGGAAAAAAAAAAAAAATCCAACAAAAAAATCCCTGCAAAATGTTTGCTTCTCACAACTGAGAATTCCAGGGGCATAGGAAATGATGCTGCATAAAAGTACACCCAGTTACTTGTGGTAAGACATTGACCTCAGGCATTTAGTCCTCACAAATAAGTGTTCTTTTTTAAAATGTCTACATTAAAGTAGTTTGTATTTACTGCTGCAGCTACTAAATGAGCAGATGTACTCTTCAACCTGTGACAGCATGTTTGTGAAGGGAAGGGAGGGGTGGAGTTGCATTTTAAACATCTGTCTTCCTCTTCTGCTGCTGCTGGGTCCTGTGTAGGGCTGTGATTTAAAGTGATGTCTGCCCATGGCTTGAATGTGTTCAAAAAAGGTGTGTTGGTACATAATTACTTATCTTTTCCCCCCTCCCTAGACAAGTAGAGCAGCTGGTGTTGTACATGAAGGCTGCCCAGCTGCTCGCATCTTCTCTGCATCTTGCCAAAGCACAGGTCAAATCGGGGAAGCTGAACCCATCCACTGCTGTTAAGCAAGGTAGATGCAGCATAATCTAGTTTGCTTTGCTTGTGAATTTTCTTTGCTGATAGGTCACTCAGAAAGCTTAAATTACAACATTTGTTTGTTTTCTTCAGTACAAGAGATAATGTATGATTGCACAGTTCTGATAATAGACAAAGGTACAGTTAGAAACTGTTAAGAAATGGCCAGTTACTAACTTGAAATGGAAATTATTTGATATATACCTAATCTGTAGAAATGGCAGAGTAAATAAGCATTAAAAGCTCAAGTTAAACAGATTGACTCTGCTAGTGCTGGGAAGAGCTGAACTTAGGCTATGTTGTTTGGTTGTTTTATTTTGTTTTAATTTCTTCTTGCCTTTCCTCCAGTTGTGAAAAGCCTCAATGAGAGATACAAGTTCTGTATTGGCATGTGCAAGAAACTGACTGAAAAGTTGAATCGTTTTTTTTCGGACAAGCAGAGGTTCATTGATGAAATCAACAGTGTAACTGCAGAAAAACTCATCTACAGCTGTGCTGTAGAAATGGTAAGTTACTCCTCTTACTAAATGATAGGACATTGAGATTAATTGCTTCCTTCTCTCTGCATCGCCAGAAAATAGGATGTATGTTTCCAGCATTCTGTTCATGGTAATCTCTGTTAGTCTTTCACTCTCTTTCCTGCCCTGCCTTAACTGTGGCTATAAAGTTCCTGGCAGATACTGCTCCTCAGGGACATTTCCACTACATCAGCACATTTGGTGCAAAACCACTAGGAAATGAACTTCTAAGCCACACAGCTCTGCTTGCTGCAGTCTCCTCCAGTAGGGCTTAGTAAAGCACAGAAGCAACAGAAGTAGCTTCATCGATCTACCAGGTTAATCTGAAGAACATCAGCCTGTCCATACAAAGCAAAAACAGTAGAAAAAAATGTGGAAGCTTTTTTGTGTAATTGATAAACTTTTTATCTGTTGTGGAGCAGAGGCAGTAACCACACAATGAACTTAACTGCTTTTTTGATGAGAAGAAAGTCTTTTTAACACAGGTGTCACACACAAGACAGCGGCAAATACTGTGGTTAACCCTTATAATGGTGGAGTCATGCACAATTTATCTTTACGAGAGCTTGCAGGTGTAAGAACAAGCATGTATTCATGTATTGTTTACACGTAACACATGTAAACCAAAAAGATCAGAAAGTGCTATTATAGTTTATATGTGCAGAATACCCTTAGTTTAATACAACACAGGTGCTCTATTCTCTCAGACTTTTTGTTATCTCACAGTTATAAAAACAGATCAGCTAAATTAAGGTTCAAAAATCGTTCCATTTGAATTTTTCATTTCATTATTTGCCTGACGCAGTTTATATAACTGAATCTTCTGAATGATTGCAGGTTCAGTCAGCAGCTCTGGATGAGATGTTTCAGCAAACTGAAGATATTACATATCGATACCACAAGGCAGCCTTGCTGCTGGAAGGACTGACTAAAATACTACAAGACCCTGCAGATATAGAAAATGTACACAAGTGTAAGTTTAGATTGAATAATGAAAATATTGACAACTGCATGAAATTAATGCATTGTAAAATAACACTGGAGTCATCACCTATTTGTCACCTCTCTCTGCAGATAAATCTAGCATCGAGCGTAGGCTTTCTGCACTTTGCTGTAGTACAGTGGCTGTATATGAGCAGTAGAAATATCCCAAGGACCAGATGGTGTGAACATACGGGACCACATCAGTGATAACTGCACTTTTTTCACTACGGCTTAATTGTTGTTCTTGTTCTGCCCCATGTGGAAGATGGTTCTTTCATTTCTGTGGTGACTACCAAAGAAACAGCAGCATTATTCAAAGAGGAGAAATTCCAAAAGTACACTTGCCTTACTGATCCAGCAGCTCCTTTTTCTTCCTAGCAACAGAATTTAAGAGTCTCTCTTCACATTTCAAACTGATCCTTGTATGTGTGCTTTGGACTTGATTGATCAGGGGTTTTGGGGTTTTTTTTTTTCCTCATGAGGTTTATACTGAGTGGATCCTTCTGCATCAGGTACAAAAAGACATTTCCCTTGGAAGATTCCCTCAAATGTTTGAAAAATATTTTTAAGTTGTCAGTAAAATGTGGCAGAGTGGATTTTGGAAACCCTAACCATGTGCAAGTGCTGACTGAAGAGGCTAAGCTGGCTAGTATTGGAGCTCACGTATTGTAAATGTGGCTCAGCTTGTTGTATGAAGGGATGATGAGAAAGTGCTCCTTTACACAGGGGGAAGATGGTCATGGAAGAAATTGTGCTCCATCTGTGTAACATCCCCAGTGGGTTTTCAGCTGATGTCGATACCATTTGATGATCTTCTTCCAAACTACTTTGTTTTGCACTAATTTACTAAAGCAACTGTATATTCATTTTTGAAGAACTATGTTAAAAAATTAGGGAAACAAGGCACAATGGACTTGGCTGAATTTCATTTCAGTGTACATAAAATTCTTTTCAGAATTTCAGATGTAGCTTCTAGAAGACTTTCAAACAAACTGTAAAAACTTGTATTCATGTGAACCTTTCCATTTTATACCTATTTGTCTAATACTTGAGTAACTACTGGTCTGGACTTTTCTCAGTAATAGCAATGTTGAGTTGCTGGTTGTTTGCTTTTTATATAGATTTGGTTGCATCTTTTATTGTGCATGCAATACGTGCATTAATGCCTGCAGTCTCTAGGGATGTAATGACAGTTCTCTGTAGTTTGTTTCTTGGGCAGTATTACAAGAAATACTGTATACTGAAAGGTTCTGCAAGGAACCATGCAAAACCAGTAAACAATGTTGGAGTTTGAGATGCTGATGACTTGATGTAGAATATCTACATACAGTGTGTGTGAAAAATCAGGATTATTATGTGTGCATTTTGGGGGAGAGGTGGGAAGCTTCATTTAGCCTTATAGGCATTATCATTTCAAGCATCCCATGAGGTCATCGGGACAGTGATTTGCAAAGTATTTAGGCAGATCAGCTTCTCTGGAAATGGTTCCTATACTTTATCTTGGAAACTTTTATTTTTGTTACTCAACTGCTTGAATACTTGAATAAACCATTCTCCAGGACAAAAATCGGTTTAATCCTTTTAAACACAGTGATCTGAATTATTTGACGAAGTTGTACAGGGCTTATACATCAAAATACTGTTTCAGTGTTTGGATAACCATGTGTTTCCTTTACTTTGACAGAGTAATGTACTTTTTACCTTATTTATCTGTATGAAAATCCAGCAGTTAATTTGAAAGTGTTTGTTTATATAATATTTGTATTTTTAGGTCTTTAATATGGTGTTTCTACCTCTCCTTTGTAATTGCATGCATTATTCTTGAAATTAGGTAATAACTCACTGAACTGTTGCGTAATAAATAGCCTTTTTATTATGGCCTGTATAAATGTATATTAAGGTAAAAATAAATACTGACACTGGAAGTGTTTCTATGGTAAAACTGACTTTCTGTGTCTCTATAACCAAAAGCCAGTGGTGTTAAAACAGCCTGTACTTGGCTGGTTAAACCAGTTGCTGAATGTTCCCCTCAGCACTTGGATGTGCCACCAGGGCAGGATGGGCAATATGCTCAAGTTTGTTATCTCTGGATAGCTGTGGCACAAAGTGTCCCCAGGTTTGTTTTCCATGGCTTCAGCAGAACAATTTACCCTGCTTTTTTTAATTATTCTTTTAAACTTGGATTTGAAAACAAATATGCTAAGTAGGTTCCTGGATAACAGCTGTATGTTCTTTCAACAAGGTGCTTATTTGTTGCCTCTAGCAAAGAAGAGCTGTCTGGGCTGCCAAAACACCGTATACAGAGTGGATTGACAAAAACTGGCAGTAAGTTACAATTTCTATCTAAGTTTTACAAAAAAAAAAGGCTTTGTCCTCCTTGTAAGCAATATCCTCTCTCCAGCCAAGGTGTGCTTGGTAGGCTGTGTGTGGCTGTTGTGTTCTTTAGTTGTACCATCAAATTCTTCTCCCAGTTAATTATTTTAAGAAACCCCTACACTTTTTGACTGAAGAGGATGAGGAAGAAGTGAGCAGAGAATGCTAATGATATGTCTGAACACAGATCTAGAAACAAAGCAAAAGCCTTAATGCACAAGTCTAGGAGATAGGTGGCTTTTCCCAGGAACTCACTGGTTTTTATTGCTTTTTGTTTTTCCTTAGGATTCAAGCTCATTCTCCTTCCACTCTTGCCAGCAAGACTACATACAGCTGCACAAACAGGAGAGGAAGAAAAGACCTATTCTTGTTCACTATTTTCAGGAGGGGGGACCAATGTTCATGGCCTGTCTTTCTGCTTAAACTCATTCTATAAAGATCCTGAAGCTGTCCTGTCTTCAGCTCTCTGTGCTGAACAGCAGGTGCTTGTTTCTGCCACACACTTTTTTCTCAGCCTTTGATAGAACTTGGAAGGAGATACTGGATGTGCTTTTCTAGTTCAGCTATCTAGCATCTACTCAAGAGCACCATGTTCTATACTTGCTCCACTCTTTCCACAGCATATAATATAGACTGAAGAATCTAAACCATGTTTTGATTCTGACATTTGCTGCTGTTTATAAGCAAAGAGTTGAACTCTCCCTGAGCCCTTCCTCTGATACAGTGGATGAAATCCAGGTAATTTAACATGCAACTAAGATACTACAAAGTATTGAAAAGCATTTTTCAGTTGAGAGGTTTGAGTTGTTCTTGGGACTTGCGAGGTTCTGCATTGTTCTTGCTACAGCCATATCCAGGTATTGCCATTGTCACCTGTGGGTTCAGAGGCAGTAGCTGGTGTGATCCACTGGTGTCACAG
>JBCJKH010058666.1:0-24374 GCA_039877255.1 Loriculus beryllinus
TCCCAAAGCCACCTCCAACTGAGGGCTGAGGCCTGCTCCAGTGGAAGGGGTCCCTGCCCGTGGCAGGGGGTTGAGCTGAATGGGCTTTAAGGTCCCTTCCAATCCAAACCATCCTGTGATTGTATCAAATTGTGTTGCATTAAAAAGAATAACCCCCAAGTTAGGACTTCATTTTTGTCTCAGCTGACAAAGCTGCCAACACCTCCCAAAGCCACCTCCAACTGAGGGCTGAGGCCTGCTCCTGCTTCCACATCCCCTTGCTGTGGCACTGGTCACCATTTGTGCCAATGACCCACTGGCTCACCCGTGCCTTGTACTGAGGACCAGCACTCTGCCAGTGCAGTCCCCATCCTCTCAATGCAAATGTTCAACACGCAGGACGAGAGAATGACATCAACCATCCCAACACAAGTTATTAATCTTGCCATTAGCCAAACAACAAACGTTCCTCCCCGAGTCATAAAGCAGGGGTGGCATTTTTATTAGCTGAGGTTTCCTCCTTCCCTTTTTTTTTCCCTTCCTTTTTTATGGCCTTATCCACAAATGCTGAGAGCCAGAGGGAATTATTTGTTACTTACATTAAAGCAAGAAGCCATCAGACCACAGCTCCGCAACCACTCCCCATATCATTATTTTCTTCTTTTGGATTTATATGAACCTCATTATTAAACCTTAGCTAATGCAGACATCCTAACAATGCACTGAGTGCTAATAACTGCTAAGCAGCATTATTAATTATTGTCATTACAGCATTGCAAATAGATTTGGATTATATTAAAAAGAATACTTTCCTACTTTTCCAACCAAAAAAATCCACAAATGTAGCTTATTAACAGCAATTCTATTCTTATTGGTAAAACTATTGTTAGATTGCAAAGGCAGCTTGTCTGGGCCTTACAAAAACCATATCACGCTGGGATGGCGTGGCATGTTCTCAGACTGGTGTCGCTTAGCTGGGGTTGGGGCTGGAGGCAGCTCAGTGAAATATGTTAGTGAGGATTCAGAAGGGGAATTGAGATCTTGAAGCATGACAGCACCCAGTGCTGGTGGCCTTTAGGAAGCCTAGAAATACATACATTTACCTTAGAGCTTACACCCCTCTTATATCCCTCCTAAAGCTGACATCAATGGATGCTGGCAGGCTCCATACAGGTTTGTCCCATGAGTGTTTCTGTGCAGTAGGTTGGAAGCAGTTATAAGCTCACCTATGTCGAGTTATAGAGCTGATGATATACAATATAAGTCTAGGATCCTGTGACAGGCTCTCTCATCATTAACCCTTGCTTATAGTATTCAATGGAATTACTCATGCTGAACCCAGACACAGAAGGGCCGCGTAAACACGCAGCCACGCTTTTAATTAAAGATGTGCTGAGATAAAAAGCTTCAGAAAATAATTTTCAACAATTAAAAATAATATTAGAGGTGTTTGTCTGCCCCGTCTGCATGTGTCCTGAGCAGCTGGGGAGGCTCCATGTATTTTTGCCATCACAGGACTGTTTGCAGTGATTGCTCTCCACTCTGCTGTGAGGCTGAATGCGCATCCAGCCTCTTTGCTCCAAAGAGTTAAGATTTCACTTGTCAGGCTGTTTTTGTTTCTATTCACATGTCAGTGCCTGTCATTTATTTAGTCAATGGGACATGTCCAAGGGATGGAGACAGACTGGGTTAGTCATTCTGACCGTGGGTCGCCAGTCACTGCAAACTGCCTGAGGTCATTTCCAAAAGCACCACTAACAATGAGAGGGAAGCTGGGCCCGGGAGACCTGCAGGAAACGGCGCGGAGATTAAAGACAGAGATAGTCCTTTGCAAAAGTACACTGGAGGAATGTTCCCTATGTTCTGTCAACAGAGTTTCTTCCTCGCTCAAGACTGTCTATTTTAAGTCTGAGCTCGCACCAAAAATGGAAATCCTTGCTCAATGGCTATCAGTGGATCTTGGGATTCTGGGGCTGCAGCAGCGTTACGGCTGAGGAAATGAACCCTCCAGCTTGGCCTTTGCTGCTGGAGCAGCTTTAAACAATTCCTCCTTGCAGCAGCTCTCTTCTGGGTTTGCTCCTTTGCCTGGTTAAACCCAGCTGGAGCCCATGGTACCACCCTGTCCTGCCTGCGAGCATCCAGCATCATCCCACCGGTGTACCACCGGCACTGCGCCTGGCTCCAGGGATGGCACCTCAGCCCATGCAGGGCAGCAGAAAGCAGAGGAGGATGGCAAGGGCCACAGTTCAGGCTCAATCCACACTTCCAGGACATTCTCCTGCTTTAAGGAAGGGAATGGAAAAGAAGCATTGAAACTCAACCATAAATATTTGCTGCTGCATCTTGGGCTGAAATCAAGCCCCGTGACTGCAGATTTGGGGGAATGGGAAATTCCTCTGGCAGCCATCTGGGCGTCAATACAAGGCTGAAATACAAGAGCACTTTTAGGTGCAGAGATGCACATTTTGCTTTTTAAGCGAAATAGTACAGACTGCTCTTATTAACACACAAGGTACCTCTGGGTGTTTTGGAAAACATTAACAGCAACCACATGATTGGTGTTAAAACACTGATTTTCCATCCAGACTCTATTGTTTTTAGATAAATACATTCCATCAAGCTTTTCTTTTCGTATCTGAACTTTCTGCATGTGGCTTTTCTGTGTCTCAGACTGATAGGAAAGGGAGATTAGCAGCCTCCTCCTCATGGTGGCCCAGGAGGAGCCGCCAGAGCCCAATGGCTCAGAAACTAGTGACAGGGACTAACCCAGCCCTTTGGTTTGGGTGCAATCACCAGTGACATGGGACAGGGGTTAAAGGTAAGGAAGGGACAGGAAAAGGAGCTGTGCAGTGGATTTGAGCTGCTTCGCAGAGGTAAGGAAAAGCAGCAAATGCATTTCTTTCTTAGAATACAAACATCCATCGTGGACGCAGACGAGAGTATCCAAATTCCTCAGTGCTGTATTTATGAAGCCATTTGGAGACATGATACAGGCCAGTTCCTGAAGATTTTTCCATGTGTTGTTAAAGATTCAAATTACAGAGCAATTTTCAGGCTTTGAAGACATCGGTCCTGGTATTGCAGAGCCTGGAGGCTGCTCCAGGCAGGGTCTGCCTGTGCTGCAGACGGGAGATAACGCAGAGCCACCACCAGCACTGAGCGAGATCAGGAGTCAGGAGCAGGCCAGGAATGACGGCGTGGAGGCACTGGGGGGAATTTGCTCTGCTTGCAGATAAGGGAAGCATCCTGCTTTAAGCACAGGGTAAACAACTTTTAATACGCAAGGGGATTATCTGGAGAAGCCCACAGGAGGAAGCGTGTCTGGTGTGAGGCTCTGCAGGCACATCTGTGCTGCGTGGCATGGCACTGTGCAGGGATGGTCGCCCAGCCTGGGCACCCAGGTGGATTTGGGTATCCAAATCCATGCTCATGGATGCTCACCAGGGCCACGTGAGGCTCCACCAACTTGCAAAAGGGAATTGAGATAGCTGGGTTTGTCTCCATGAGGAGAGCAGAGCTCCTGACCTGTTGGTAGCCTCATGGTTGCCCATGTAAGACTTGGGTCACCCAAGTGAGAAATCACCAAACAGTTGCGTGAAATCAGAAAGACTTAAAAACTCTTTTTCAGAACAAACCTGACAATCCCAAACATTTTTCCCCACTAATTTCAAGGCAAGGTTGGATGGGGCTTGGAGCAACCTGGTCTAGTGGAAGATGTCTCTGCCCATGGCATGGTGTTGGAACTAGATGAGCTTTAAAAGATCCCTTTGAACCCAAGCCATCCTAAGGTTCTTTGTTAATCACACAGAATAACCTACCTAATTAAATTTGTGTGTGTTTTCATTGATAAGGCCATGAAAACACTCAAGGCTGGAGAAGACAAGTTTCACTTCAGAGTGATAGCATTCAGGAGAAGTAACGCGATCACAGCTGCTCCCTGGTGCTTCTCAAGAAGCTGCAGGATCCATCTCGCTGCAGAACCACAGTCTGAACCCTTGATGAGCATCAGTCCTGCATGGCATTCCAGGGAATGCGGGCACAAGTTCAGCCCTTTGCCTTATCACAGAGAGGGGGATGGAGGGAGCAGGAAGAGCTAATCTCAAGTTCAGAGCCTGATTTACGGCTGAGGCCTCAGGCAAATCACTTACTGGCTTTGTGGTTTCATTTCCTCATCCCTAGAATCTCTTTCACGGGTGATGTGTGAGGGGGAATTAACATTCAAACGTTGTTTTTAATAAATATTTAAAGATTCATCTTGTGTTTTATGGCTATTTCTGAATGATCTTCCTGCCCTTGCGTAAGGGTCTTTCCCTGCCAGTTCTTTAATCTGAGCTCCTCTCCCTGGAGTGGCTGCGATGGCTCTGCTGCAGATTTGTGCTTTCATTGAGTAAGAATTAAGCTGCCTCAGTTCAACATAAAGGCATGTGAAGAAAGTTCTCTGCTGCCGGTTCCGCATCGCACTGCGCTGGACGCCAGCAGGACACATCAAACCAAAGTGTTCCTCTGCATCAAATAAACCAAAGCAGTGCTCAGCACACGCCGATGAGCTGTGAGCAAGCTCCGAGTGACCCCCAGCATTCCCAAATTCTTTATTTTTGTGTGAAGCATCAGTAAAAAATTCTGTTTTCACCAGCCCAGCATGATTTGGAAGTGAAAGTGTGGGTTTGAAGCTACCCTGTGCTGAGGCCAGTGGAAATTCAGCATGGGTTTGACCTGAGGACTACGCACACTTCAGTCGCTGCCTGTTTATTGTTAAACTCATTAAAAACATCAGGGTTTTTACATCTTAAAAGTCTTTTCTAACTTCATAAAATATGTGAATGCTTAAGAACGAATCTGTGTGCAACTGTATAAATAGTGACTAACAAGTAGGAATTCTGTGGTGTTCAAAGGGAGCAAAAGAAGTTGTCGAGCCTGTGGTATAATGAGTTCATCTGCCTTGCAGCCTACCTGGTGCCCAGCGCCAGCTCGCCCTGGTGATGGGTCATGTGTTCCTCCACCCAGATGAGTGATTTTCAGTTAAAGATTCAAAATTAGCTGTCTGAGACGTGCCCCAGCCCCAGGATGGTCACTTCCTCATGAGATGGATGCTGGATTTCTATCAGAAGAAAATGCAATGCGTTTTAAAATGAAGCACTTTGACACTTTGTGTTGAAATCATCGCCTTTTCTAAGTGACATTTTGGTCTGTTTTTAAAATGCTGCAGAGTTTTGAGAGCAAACCCAACCATGCCTTCAACCAAACCAACATTCTTGTTCAAATCCTCGTTTCCCAGAAAAGTTGTCAGCCATTTGTTGTATTCTGAACTAGAACAAGCCTTTTCCCCAAACCTTTGTGCCTGCCAAGAATCCTTTTTTATCCCAGATTTAATGTTGTTATAAAACTTCCTTACTGGAACTGCTGGAACTTGATGTTGTCGTTAAATGGATACCTTGCACTGTCACTAAAATTCATGCCATTTTGTAATCCTGTAACTCCCCAAACTCATCTCAGGCTTCAGTGCACCTCTCACAGAGATGTTTACAGTTTATTCTTCCTCCGTAGGCAAAATTAACCCGAGAGCTAAACCTGATGAAAGGCACATTGCTGTCTGTCATAAGGGGTATATGTTGAAATATGGAGTGAAAAAAGCCAGTAATGCTCAAACCACTGCAGAATCCCAGTGGAACGAGGCATAGGAAGGATATTTTATATTTAGCCACAGGAGGGGAAAGGCAGGAGCCGGCTGATGTTGGGTTTTTTGTGATGATGAACACAGGAGAGCTCCCTGCCATGGGAAGAGTTCCACACTTGAGTTTTGTAATGAACAACTGTCTGCACTGTTTCACAACACCAGGTTGCTTACCATGGAGAGCTGGAGCAAAGCTGCTTTTTCTCTCCAGGTCTTTTTCAGCCCACACAGCTTTATTAGTTCCATGCCTGAGAGTTTTCAAGGCCAGGTTGGACACAGGGGCTTGGAGCAACTTGGTCTAATAGAAGGTGTTCCTGCCCATGGCAGGGGGTTGGGACTGGATGAGCCTTAAGGTCCCTTCCAACCCAAACCATTCCATGATTCCATGATTAGCTGGGACGGGAAGAAGACTTGGAAGGCATAATCAGAAAACCATAACATCAGTTGCGAAAGGACACATCATCATTATCCTGCTCACTCAAAAGAGTGAACTGGTTCCCAAATTGACGAGCCACACAAACCCTCAGGATTAAGGGACACTTAAAAGCTGCGCTTTTGTGGATCATCCAGCGTACACCTCATGAGCAGTGATGGGAATTCATGGATCCTGCTGCTTTCTGAGGGGACAAGCACTTGGATCCCATCAAGTAACAGACTGTGCTGCTGCCTGTGAAATTCCCTGCTTTGATTCTCTTGCTGACTGCTTAAGCCAGTGACTTGGCCAGGAGCAGGCTCACTTTCAACAGAGGCAGTCACATTTCATTCCTGGATGCTCTCTCTCTGTCCCTCCCGCTGCAGAGTGTCTCTGTGCTGGACCACATCGCACTCCTGCAACAGCTGCTCTGTCCTGGGGCTCCTCTGCCGCACGTGAGAAGGTGGAACAATGGCGCCTTCTGAGAGGCCCTCAGAACAGAGGAGTTGGGCATTGTTTGCTTTTCCTGTTTTGTTTTGCACAGAATAACTCCCCTCCATGCAGCCACTTTGGCTCCAGAAACAGACTATTAATAAACTGAACTGCTTTGAATAGCCTAAGCCAAATGCTGGCCTTAGAGGGGGAAAAAAAAGTGTACAATTGCATAGAGCCTTTTCATCCCTGAGCGCTTTCCAAAGCCCATGTACTGATTATCCACCACTGAAATGCAACCACCTCTACAGTGGCACAGAGGAGCTGTTTAACACCCCAGCCCAGTCTGCCATGGTTGAATGGAAGCCCTTATGCACAGCAGATGCTTCCTCCAGGTTGGATGCTGTTTGGTGGCTTTCATCAGCTCACTTTTGGTCTACAAAGAAATGGTCCTATCAAAGGGGGTAAGAGGTGGCCCTGCGGTTAAGGCACAGAGCTGGAAGTCAGGGGACTCAGCAGGAAGTTGAGAGAGTCCTTTGGTATCAACATGTTCTCTGCTGGCCTCATCACATTCTGCAGAACATAAGCTTTAGGTTTTAAAGAGAAAACCATCTCAGTTTGGGAGTCTTAAGATCCAATTCAAGCAACCAACACAGATGAAAGCACAGCTGTACCCTGTGCTGCCCATTCACCTTTCAATCTTACTCCAGGCAGAGGATCAGACTCTAAGGGCCACCTCTGAGATGACCAAGGATGTCCATGGTCATCCCAAATGCATCCCATACAATATTAATAGACATCTTGGTGAAACATGAAACGGCACAAGGCAAGCGCTCAACTCCAAACATTTAAACCATAAAACAGCACCTGCCCCCTCCCAAGACAGAGCTGAGCCTAAAAATGAGCAGTTTTTAAAAGAACACATCTTTCATTCAAAACCCCCAAATAATGACAGGTTTCACTTTCTTCTAGCACCCCCAGCACCAAGAAAGCACAACAGCTTCATTTTGATATAATAACTGCCTTTCCTTAGCATTACCACCCCCTGCTCCTCCCCAGCTGACACTGTAATAGGTCACCTCTATTCTCTTCGCTATTAAATGAAACCATGGTTTGCCCACGGACCAAGGCTGGTACCTGCACCATGATAATGGTATGTATTGTTCATGTACTTCAGCTGATGGAGTGAGAAAGTGTCCGCCGTGCTCACCGCAGAGCAAGGCAAAGCTTTGCCTCTTCCACCAGCTTCATGTGACTGATCTGTAGGAACTTGCTTTGGCACCATCAGATTACTTGCTGTTAACATCGTTTATCCTGTTGAAGTTTCTTCCCAGTGAGCAATGAAACATGCCTAATCCAGGCAGATTAAAGAGAAACACGTTTCATCATCTCTCCCTCGGCTTCAACCACTCCATGAGAAGGAAAAAGGCATTTGGGTTTATGAATTGCTCATAGCTCCAGCAGGCTGAAGCAACAGTTGGTGGCTGGGATAGAGACACAGACTGACACATTTCAGACCTGTGGGGATGTTTAGCTGTGAAAACGATTTGCACGGTGCTTTTCCTCAAACTGCTGCGGATGCTTTGTGCCCTGGAACAGCACCAGACCTGAGTGGTTGCTGCTTCTAGCACGTGGTTTCCATGTGGGGGTCAGCAGCCCCACCACTGCAGCTCCAGCCTCCTCCCAAGCCTTGCTCCAGGCTCAATTTGGGAGACTGGGAGATGACACTTTACATGGCCTTTTCCAGTATGTATCACTTCCATGTTTTAACCTGGTCCCTAAACAAAAGCTGATGTGTTTGTTCTCAGTGGATGTGTGCCTATGGGACATGTTCCCCACAACCAGGGCAGGGATATGCAAAGCCGTGGGTCAGTCACCACCTAATTTAGCAGCAGTGTGGCAGGCTCAGCTGTACCACACATTAGGGGCTCTGTGAACATTACCTCTGAGTGCTGCTCCTGAGCAAAGACCAAACTACCAGCTCAGACACCAAAGCACCACACTGGAAATAGTGTGTCAGAAAGAGCTTGAGTTGGAGGCTGCACTTTCTCTGTTACCAGATCTTGGAGCAGGGACTGTCATGTGCCTGACCGTGGCATTGCCAGTTTTGGAGCTCCAGGAGGACCCTGCCAGGACCATAGTCTCTGCAGTGATGTCCCTGCTTTTCTGAGACATGGCTGGCCACAATGAAGCAAGAACAGAGAGAGTAAAGACTGACTGCACCTTCAGATGCAAAACAGAGACAGTGCTGCTCTGACATGGTATGGAGCAAACCCATTTAGAACCAAACCAAGCTTTTTCACTTGCCACCAAAATAAGCGAATTATGGAATTGCTATCCTCCCCAAACCACAGGGCTGTTTTAATGACCTTCCATTTAAGCATTAAGGAGTGAAATGTCTAATCCTGTCGAGTGTGTAAGAATGTGACTCATTCCTTTAACGCGGTGAACTGCCTCCTTTTTGGCAGCGGTTCCATATGGCAACCAGTGCAGCATTGAAAATGGCAGGATTTGAGTCTGCTACATGAAAATGATAAATAAATTCTAACTGCAGGTGATACCTAATATAACATGTGTGTGTGCAATAATATTATCCTAGTTGCCAAGCAACTAACAGTGAAAGAAAGAGATAAAACCCCCGGAATATGGGTATGCACTTCATTCGCTTCATAAAGGGACCCACTGGCTCATGCTGGGTTTAGCAGATCTTGCCTAGCGGTTAGCACCAGGATCTGCTCTGGCTGAATACAAAGAAAAAGGTGATGAATTACTTGCAGTAAATCAGGACTGGATTCAAACCCATAGAAATCCCTGGAAGTGCTGCCACTGGCATCTCTGAGCTTTCTACCAGGTTGGAAACGGTCAATGGGGATGGGAGAAAATGAAACACTAGGATCATGCCCCACATGGGTGGGTTCTTCTGCTGCAAATGGTGATGGTCTTGAAGTCAGCGCCTTCAACTCTTCCTATGAGATAAGCAACAAACAAGCAGAAACAACGTATGGCTGTGCACCTACATATGTGTTCAGCTGCATCCGTTGCTCATGTAACCACTTGTTTGTACACACCTACGCAGGTTGCAAGATGCTACTTGGGCAATTAAAGGGGTGAGCTACCCCTAATGGGTTTTTATCAGCAGAACCCAAACCACAGAGCCCTCTTCTGCAGTTCTCTAAGTAAAAGAGATGCCGCCTTAGTCTTCCAATGAGGATAATTGCATTATCAGTGACAGCTTTCAAGATCTCCCAGGAGATGTTCTGGAGTTAGCAGGATCAGGTCCTAAGCATGCATGATTCACTGAAATAAACAGTGGTCTGCGTGTTTGAACTTGGCTTCCAAATTTACTCCCAGAAATGAATGGCCCACACTCCACAGCATCAGCATCAGACAGGAGGATGTCCACAACACAGAGGTGGTTGTAACATTCTATGAGGCAGCTTTCTCTGATAAGGATGTGTAGCCCTATTTCATTCAGGTGTGAAAATGAAGAGCTGAAATTCTGAAGGTGTTTCTAAAACCTGGCCTAACACATGCAGAAATACAGGCTCCCAGCAGGCATGCAAGGATCCTAGAATCCTAGGTTGGAAGGGACCTCAAAGATCATCTGGTCCAACCTTTCTAGGCAAAGCATGACCTAGACTTGATGTCCCAGCACCGCGTCCAGCCAGATCTTAAAAATGCTGGGGAGCCCACCATTTCCCTGAGGAGATTATTCCAGTGACTGGTAGTTCTCATTGTGAAACTTTCCTCTTGTGTCCACTCAGAATCTCCCCAGGAGTAACCTGTGCCCATCACCCCTTGTCTGTTCTATGTGAAGTGCATTTTCATTTCTTCTTCCCTTCTGGGCACTCCTTTGGCTTCATCATGATGCCCCACACCTGACAGCCATGCATTGGATGTTAGAGGTAGTGCCACCCATCAGTCCCCACAGATGATGCTCTTTTGTATTTCATATCAAGCAATGCACTGCACTCAAGTTGTATATTTTAAGGAACGGCTCAAACTGATCTCCAGTTTCACAGAGCTGGTTCAATTTGCAAGCTAAAAGAAAGGAGAAACAAACTTAATGTGAAATCTCACAGTTATCGCGCTGCAGGATCGCTGGTGTACAGTTACTCCATGGAAAATACAATAAAAACAAGCACCAGAGTTTTAAAGAGAGGCAGAGGAGGAAAAGCACATAGCAAGAGAACAAAAGAAGCACCACATAAATGCAGTGCAGTGAAATGAAGTGTGTTATGTACCGAGTGCAATGCTTGCTGCAAATGTCACCCCTCTTTTTTGCCTTCTGTTTGCAGACCAGTTCAGTTAAACTGAGTTTCATACCTACTGCATGTAACCTATAACATGATGGCCTGAACTTCCAGTGAGAGGCTGTGCTGCACCAGCACCTCCAGCGGAACAAGGGGAACCACTCACAGCCCAGGTGCCTGCAGCACAGAGCTGCCAGGAAAGGCCTGACTCTCGGATTTCAGGATTTAAGGTTAAGGATTTTCAGTAGGAGGCTCTTCTGTGCCGACAGTTATGAATCTTCAAGGCTCTGCAGACGTTTGTATCAGTCCTGGCCATCACTCAGTTGCATGCAAACAATGACTAACATGAGCCCACACATAGCTCTGCTCAAGCACACCACTGCTCACCATCCCTCGCGAGCTGCCCAGCTGTGTCACACCATGTTAGGCCATGGGGATGGTTGCCTTCTGGTCCAGAGACGGTTTGTACCAAAGGGTACAAGCACATGCTTGCTTTAAACTTAAATAACTCATATTCTAGCCCCAGGACTGGCTGCAAGCTTGGCACGTGCAGGGCCAGCATGGAAATCCACTCTGCCATGGAAACACCATTCAGGGCATCCAAGATGCAGAGACCAGAGAAAACTTGGGTCAATGTACACATGCTCTGGTCACGCCTCTGATGGCAGCTCTGACAGTGTGCATGAGTCACAGGGAAAAGAGTAGAGAAAAGTGCCCTCCTGTTTTAATGAATGAATAAGCTCTAAGATTTTTCTAGGGTGTGGAAAAAGATAAGGCTTAAGGAGGAAATGCAACTATCTGTGTAGCTTTCAGGTCCACCTTGTGCTTCCAGCACATTCCTAGAAACAGCTGGCGTTAGATCATGTAACATATAGGTGTCTTTGGATCATTTTCTGGACTAACTGCAGTACATGTCATTGTGGAGGGTTTACAGGTTTTTATGAAGGTCTTCGTGTGCTGCCTAAGTCCTAATGGGCACATGGAAAAACCTTCAAAAGGATTCTTCCCTGGAGCTGGCTGCATGCAGTGAAGTGAATGGTGGCAGAAACTTTGTTGTGCCTACCTAGATCCCTGGAAGTCTGCGGAGACACCAGAAGCATCTACCTCCACTTGCTCCATGCCTCAGATGAAGGGCAGAGACTGCACAATAGCTTTGTGGACCAAACCCTACCACTACTACACAAAGCCTCAGGAAAGCAAGAAACTGCTCCACTCCAACCATACACTGATACTCAGAGGTCAGAGAACGAACTGGAGCAACATTCACCCTGGAGGCTCCATCACATAGGTGCTGAAGCCATCTTCACTCTGCCCTACAGAGGCCTTTCAGGGCTCAGACCAGTAGTGACTGAAGACTGCCTTCCTGCGAGGGTAAAGCCAACACCAGTCTGCTGATGGGGGCCATGTCAGTGATTTCTGGAAGCAACCAGATGGAGCCTAAGTGGGTCCTTTACCTTTTATTTCTACTTCTGCCTCTCCCACGAGCACAGGGTTTGAGGTGAGTTATTGCTGCAGCTGAGGAATGCGGGGCAGCCCAGAGCCTGCAGCACCGGCACCATCCAAGGGGAGATGTCTTCTGCTGGCATTGTATCTAGTCTTCTTCAAGAGAAGGTTAAAGCCTGGGCAGGCAACAGTGAGGTGCGTGTGACTGTGACAGGATCTCTTACACTGAACTTTTGGACCCTTTACAGTATGAATCTATATATTATCCCTTCACTGACTCCACAAGATGTCTGTGAAAGATGCAGCCAGGAATACTCAAGTTCACCCACTGGGGAAACATTGTGTTACGTGAAGATTGCAGCCTTCTCCCCTTATCTGAGAGGCAGCTGATGAAGGGCCTGGCGTCAGTCTGGCAACTCTGATGGCTCCCAGTTAGCACCAGCGAGAGCTGCCTATCAGCAGAAAGCTGGGGCAGATAGCAGACCGGACTATCTAATCACATACCTTTTGCATTAGTGCTGCCATATATTCCTTCCATTTACAATCAGGAGACTGGACCGCACTGAATTTTCACAGGAATGAACTGTCAACAACCCCATCCTTCCCAAGGCCTAAAAATGGGAGCTTTATCACAGAGGCCAGTAGACTTCTTTTCTTAGACTTCCAGGCAATGGCCGGAGCAGACTTGGAGCCCCCACGAGCGAGACATTAAGGAGACCTTTTTGAGATAACAACAGTTCACTTGGCTCTCTCAAGAATGCCTTATGGCTGTTCCTTTTCAAAGCTGAAGTAAGGAAACTAGCTCAATTAGAGCGTATCAAGAAACTTTGTGTCTCCTGGTTTGTTTACCTTTTATCAGTGCTCTTAATATGCTTTCCTGCTTTTCCAAGAGAAGGAGGGCCATGCTTTGTAAGATCACACTAGGAAAATCAAGTAAGAGGCAGCTTTTTAAAGTAACAAACCAGAGTTAATAACAGGACATAAAAGAGCTGCTACCAGCTTTCTGCTAGCTTAATGTTTCACTGCTTCTCCGCGTGTTGCTTTGGCTGCGTGATTGCATTTCATTTCCATTTTACAGAAGTCTATAGTTTTGTTTAGCACACATTGCCAACCTATAATCACTCGGGTTGTGTTTAAATACCTGTGTAACCATTAGCTCTTTCTTGAGCCAAATGCCCATTAGGACTTGTCCTAAATAAAAAGCCCAGTAAAACATCTTCCATAATGATGGCATCTCAAAGCCAAGCTCTGCCTCCACAGCAGACCCAAGTTCATCAGCGCTTGGGGCCTACATTACGCCATTAATTGCAGGCATAATTAATGGTGGCCAAATCTCAAAAAAATGCCAAATTAGATTTCACTTGAGACAAGCAGATGTATTTGGAATGTCTGGATAAGGCCAAATCCTGCCCGCTACTGAAGCCTTGAAGTCTGGTCACAGAGAGAGAATCAGATTTGCAGCCTTCCCATGACTCAGCTCTCCAAGCTGGAATGAGAAGCTCAACCCTCCTGACTGGAGATCTGGACACACAATTGCTTTCAGTGCTTCTGAAAAGAAAAGTTCCTTTGGAGGTTGGTTGGCTCATCCTACGTGTACATATAAAGGCTTTTGTCCCCTCTGCACACATCTCCCTTTGAATATGAGCTAGAAACCAGCGTCCTGCATCTGCCACCTGATTGCCCAGTTCCTCTTGCTATGAGAAAGGGGAATACTAACAGAAAAAGGAGACAAATCTTCCACCAGATTTTATATTACAGTGACTTAGTTCTCACTTGCTGCATCCCAGCACCATGCTGGTTGTACCGATGTCTGGTCGGATTTGGAACTTGCTTTACTGTTTCATCTTTGGGACAGTTTAGGAGAGGGGAACACAAAGCCTGGCCAGGGAAGTCCAGCTTTCATCCAGCTTGATCTGTAACCCAGGGGGTTGGGCTATTAAACATCCAGTCTCCCCCTGTCCCTCCAGAAAACTAATTTTACTCATTTCCCACTGGGAGATAAAATGCAGGTCTGCTCCCATTCCAGGGCCCTTTGGCTGGGACACAAATATCTTTGGAAACACTCTTATCTAGGCTCAAATGTCCCTTCAGAAAATACATCAGCTTGAAAAGGGCTGTCTTGGTACCACTGAACCTCTTCATGAGAAAAATGGGAGCTCAGCACGCAACCAGAGCTTTCCGAGGAGATCTGCTTTCCTCTGAACACCAACACCCCACAGCACACAGGGGCAAATGTCCTAGTTGCAGGAGAAGCCTCTTATAGCCTGTGTCCACCCCTAAAGGAACCTGCCCACACATTTTAGGGGAGTTCTCAGGTTGTTTCTGAGGGTTGGTCACAGCGAGGTGGTGCTGCACCCCCAGCCATGCACCCCAAAGTCAGGTTATCTCCTGCCTAGAGGCTCCTGTTATCCAAGACAGCTTCGCTGGGATCCCCTGTTTTACACATTGCCATTTTTTATGGTTCCTCTTACAGCGTAGGCACAGCCTTAGCTCACAGCCCAGGCTCATATCAGTGACTGAGAGCACAAACGGTTCGAAAGCGTGGCCAAGTTGAAACCTGGTCTTGAACAGCTTGGGGCTGGCCAAGATGTCCTTGGGCTCAAGCCTCTGTGCTCTGCAGGCTTCCTGAGCCTGACCTCTCTCTCACGTTGGTGACACTGGGCTCACATGGGGTGAGATTTCACAACCAAAGCATTGGCACCGCTCCCATTATGGTGCCAGCGAGAAACAAGCGATCGCTAACTCCTGACACAGCCCCAGGACATCCAAAGCCCGTCTGTGGAAACCATGGTATGTGCTTTTGAGCAAATAAAAAAGAGAGTTTGGCCTCACACATCAGGAACAGTGAAACCCCACGTGCTGCTCCCTTCTTCCGTGGCAGCCAAGCCTGTTCCCTCAGCTCTGCAAAGGGGCTGTGGGATCCGGCAGCAATGACAGTTGTATTTGGGTGACACAGGGCCAGGCTTGGTGTGAGCTCCTGAGCTGGGTTTTGGAGCCTGTCTTGGACTCCTGTGCCAGCAAGCATCAGGATTTCCTCTCCTGATATTGAAGGAGATGGAGCAATGGGAGCGCAGTGTGAAGGCAGAGGCAGACACAGGCACTGCAGGCAGCAGCGTGGTGAGCCCCCATCTTCACATCCTGTCATGGCAAAAGCTCATCCCTGGGCTTGTCACTAGCACGTCCCAGTCTTATCCTAATCGTAAAGGACTAGGCAAGGCCATCACAGCACGAAGAAGATGCCCACAGGATGAATAAGTGTTCTATAAAAGAGAGGCAGAGCTGGAAGAGACTCCTTCAAACATCTCCCTTGCCCAATCTTGCACTGGGGTCTAGTCATGGCAGGGACACTGCCACCCTAAGGGAACAGTTTGCTCCTGATGGTTCCCAACCCCTCTTCCCAATGCTTTGCTTGATGGCTTCCAAACCTCCTGTGCTGTGGAGCATCGGGAGCCTCTTGCAGACCACCACACATCATAAAGGAGAGCAGTGGGATGGAGAGGTAACTTTTATGGTTGATGACAGCTTACAGACAAGCTGCAGGCTCCTTCCCATGGCCTCCAGGGTCACCAGCAGCTGCCATTTGGGAGCCAGTGCTCCCCGTGTTGTGAGGATGCGTTTCCACCGCCCTGTACTCTGCACGCTGGTGTTTTTAAAGGCTGACATGTAGCAAAACAAGAACAAAATGTTTGCAGCACACTATCAAACCTCAGTGGCTTCATTTATCCCCACAGGACTGGTGTAAATGGTCAAACAAGATAGGAGAGAGCCAGGCCCACCACCTCTTGGCCTGCAGCCTGCAGAGCAACAACCAGTGTGTTTTTCCATCGGCTCTGTTTATGAGTTGTTTCTCACAGGAGCTACCTTTGCCCTGGGACACAAAGCTCATCTCCAAGTATTTCTGTGATACTCAGAACCTTCATAGGGAAGAACTTCCTAATGTCTCATCTCAATCTCCCCTCTGGCAGGTTAAAGCCATTCCCATTGTCCTGTCCCTACAGGCCCTTGTCCAAAGCCCCTCTCCAGATTAAGGAGTCTTCCCATATGCTTATGTCCCAGAAAACCCCCTGCATTACATGAAGACCATCGTTCCATTTACTTAATGGAACACATTTTTACAGCGCCTTCACCCCATCTCAAACTTCAGGCTGCTTTTGCTTGCCCATACCTTTCCTGCACTTTGTTTCCTTATCACACCATATAATTTGCAGACAAATGAACATCTGGGCTTGCACTTGCACAAACCCTTGGCGATAAAAACCTTGCCATTGCCAACTCTTACAAACGTATCCTCATAGCTGATGGTTTTTGTAAGGCCTTGGTCCTGGGAGGCCTGTGAATACACCGGGATCTCAGCTTCCTTTCTTTTTTAGAAGTAATTTTCTAGCCTTCACGGTTACAGAGAAAAGCATGAACCCCAACAACACAAAAGGTAGAAGGCAGAGAAAAAGAACTCCTTTGTTATGATTTGAGAGAATATGCATTTGATGGGTTTTTAAGGGAATCTCGTTGGGGTTGGCAGAGGCTTGGGAACCCAGCCCAGGACCCTGCTCCAGCACCTCCTTTAGAAACAGGGCCCAGCACAACACCCCCTCCCCGTGGGGGGCTCTTATCCTGGGAAGTACTTCACCATGTCCCCAGATATCCCCTTTTCCAGGCTGTTTTTCAACTTGTTTCAAAAACTAAAGATGCATTGTATGCATTGGAATACCCTTGCCAAGACAAATAAACTCCTAGATGCCTTGTTTTCCAGGCATTCGCAGTCTAATGAAGGCAGCTATGAACAATCACTACATTAGACCCAAACTTCAGTGAAATAATAAAAGAAGGTGACACTGCAACCCTGTGTCTTAAATCATGTGTGTAATGCACCCCTGTCTATCTGCTGCTTTCCATCCAAAAGCTCTGGTAATAAATAGGTAAGTGATAAGGCAGAAAGTAATAATGCCAGGAAGCAGAACAATTCCTTTTTATGAAAGACTCTGTTACTGTTTGCTTTCCCTGGAGTGATCTGGGAGCAAGAAATTCACTGCTTATGCTGGAGCAGGGAGTGGATGGTGGTGGGAATTAGAGATCAGTGGTCACTCTGTTGCTGGCTACAGGAAGGGTGAAGGATGCAGAATGGAAGGTGCTTGTCCCTTCATCAGTTCAGCTCCATTCAGGTTGGCCAGACAAGCACCATACTGTGGGGGGCTCTAAAAGAACAGGCATATCCCTGGGACCTTCTAATTAAACCAAAGAAGCAGAGAGAAGATGTCACAGCGGTGTGCTGGAAGCTGGTATCAAGGGGTTTACACAAACTTTGCACAGCTTTACATCAAAGACAAAGCCACGAAGATAAGAGCATCAGGGGCTTGGTCCATACATATTTCAGCCTCATATTTTCTCATACAAGCCCCCCCACCCCGGTCCCTTTCTGCTGCCACACAATTCCATGAGAGCAGAATCTGCTTGCTCAACTCCTGGAGAGTAATTGTAGGCTAATAACATGTGCTGGCATGTGGGTTGGGACGTTAAGTATGTGTGTAGGTGCCTCTGGAAATATGTCACTTAGAAAACACTCCTTTAGCCCACAAAAGCACTGTTCAACAACAGGAATTCCTTCAGATCTATATTCATTCAAACTCTAAAGCCACTTTTTGTTGCTATGCCAGGCAATAAACCAGCGATAAATGGAGGAATTTACACATCAGACATCTCAGATTCCATTCCCTCCTTTCCCAAGAGCAGTATGAGGGGACAGTTAACGATGAGAGTTTATGGGATAAATATTTTGACAGCATATATTTTGATACCATAAATTTTAACAGTTCTGGCTGGTTTTAAACTCTGTTTTTCCCCAACCAGGAATCTGTGTAAAGTAATAATATCTGAAGTGTTTCTTAAGGAGCATAACCTGTCCTAGGAAAACATTCTCCTACCCTTAAAATAATATCGCTTTCCCTGACAAAGAAACTCCAAATGCCTGCACTTGCAGGGCATTCATGACTCAAAGCTCTTTTATTCCATCTTTAGGTGAGACCTTGTGATCACTTGTGTGTGGGACCACTTGCTCACATTCCTGATGGGCTCCTGCTACCAAAACAACTCCGCAGCACCCTTCTGATGCAATGGGGAAAGTGCTGCTGGTCTTGCACATGGGAAATCAAAGCAAAAATCATTGATTTGCCCAAGTTGGTGATGAAAGAGAAGTTTCAAGGAAATGGAGGAAGAAACTGAGCATCAGGGTCCTGGGAGTAAGAGCTAGGCATGGGTTTCAGAATCCAGAAAGAGAAGGTAGGATGCTAACGCTGCTACTCTTCTGATTTTGAGCGCACATTGTGGTTACTTCAAGTGACAGCATAACCTGTCGTGTTGAGCCCACGGACCAAGGCTTGTTTGTTGTGTTGTCAATGTCAAACTGCCCTTGGCTTCCATGGGAACCTCGGGGCGCCCAGACGAGAGGGCTCAGAGGATGTGAGAAATTACGCAGCACTCAGTCTGGGAATGTGTCCCTGCCATAAAACTGGCACCTTCACCTGTCTGCTGCCTGCCTGGGGCAGCAGGAGGAGGCTGGCTTTGCCTGCCTCTCAGTTTAGCACAGGGAGGCAAGGGAAAGCTTTCCCCACTGGACTTAGTTATGAATGAGCAAGCTTTCACCTCACCTGCTAAAGAAACCATTACCCTGCAAGTCCATTTGCAAGGCTCTTGGTCCCTCCTCACACACATTCTGAACCCAGTTTCCAATAGATGAGAGGAAGAGAGACCTTGAAACCTTTCACAGCAGCTGCCCTGCAGTATGGGACAAGAGGCAGGTTTGTTCCCCCCCACAGGCAGTGACCAGCACCTTCCAATGCCTGTTTGCGTGGGCAGACCATGGGAAGTCACCCATCCCAGACAGGATTATTATGTATTACAAGTATGCAAGGGACAGAGACTACAAACCCCAACAAAACCAAGCTTCGTTAGTGCCACTTCTTAATTAACAGCTGCTTTAATTATACAGCTGAAAAGGAAGCAGTTTTGAACAACTTTCCAATATGCTTCTTGGATGTCATTACACCCAAATAGGTCTGTTAATAGGATGAATTTGAAACACCCTGCAAAGTTTAGCTAGATTTTGGGTTATAGAGTGTGCTGGGACACTTTTTTCACAGTGGAGCTTAAATTCTCTGCAAATATACAATCAGAACTCTCCAATTGCACTGCAAACTGCTATAGCTTCACCTTTTGCAACAATTTGTGATGGCCACCAGTTTCTCTTTCCTACCAAAAGAATAACATCTACAAACAGCAGGGCCTGTGTCAGTCTTCAGACATGCCAGCTGAGGGCTGAGAACTAGATAGGCAGAAAAATGTTGCTGGGAGAAGGCTCTGGCCATATCTGCTTCCAAACTTTCCCATGCACAGAAATGAAATGTGGACCCCGGCACCTCGGTGTCTGGCTCCAGCTCTAAAGTGGTTTCCACTAGTTATAGAACATGCTGACAGGCTCTTCAGATAAGTAGGGCAAGGCAAGGGCACTCGGGCACTTGGCAGACAGAGACTCCAGCGTCCTGCTTGCTTCAGGAGCAGCTTCTAAACCCCAGTTCCAGTGTCTATGAACAATTCCTGTACCGAAGGCACCTGACCCATCAACCCCTTTGGTAATTTAAAGCTCATTAAAATCTTCAATCAATAGTGCAGGACACTTGGAAGCCCTCAAATCCATTACTGTAAATGTCCGAAGAATGGGAAGACAATCACTGTTGAATGTGAACTGACTTCCATGCCTGCTCCCAAATTTAAAAGGATTTCAAGCTGTCCATCCATCCTATGTTTTACATTGCTCCCATCACTGTGCTGCCCGGATTCCTTCCCCATATCAAATAGTTCACAGTGCCCAAACCTTTAATGGTATTCATGGAATTTCTGTTGTTAGGATAAAATTTCAATGGGATTTGGAGCTCTCACGTGATGATCCTTTCAAATGAGCTCCTATTTATTTAAACACACATTTAACCCTGCTGTTTCAGGGTGGGGGAGGCCGAGATCTTCAGATAGCTCCAATTTGGAGACAGAGGCAATTTTGTCTCACTGCAGAAGCTTGCACAACTGACCATTAACCAAATTGTTGGTGGCGTCAGGACGTTCTACCTGCATTTTCAGGTCTCTCTCCTATTACAGCACTTCCATTTCACAACTGGCGCGTCAGTTTGGAAAGTGCAGAAATTGCTTTATAGCTCTATAAAGCTCTGCTTGAGATAATAGGTTATTTTTATCGAGTAAACTCTTCCCCCATTAAGCTATTTCAGGGAGGCAGGCAGGTGCCTGCAATTGCTGTGATGGTCCTGCCCCAAGATCCCCAATGGCTGTGATGGTTTGGTGTGACCAGTGTTTGAGCTGTCAAGTGACACAATGACACCTTTTGGAGGGAAATAAGCAGGAAGGGATCCGGATCCTTCAGCCGCCTAAGGCTGTGGCAGGATGATGGCAACAAAAGGGGGGGTTTGTGTGAGTTTGGGGCAGGAGCTGCTTTTTCAGATGGGTTCCCCATCGCTCAGGACACGCTTGGTCCGTGTTGCTTAGCCAGGCTCTGTGTTGAACAAACACTCCAGGAACGTGTCTGCAGAGCGGGGGGAGAGGCTGTCACAGGGTATTACTTCCATCCTTGTAATGTTGCTGAAACAGAAGTAGAGGCTCTTTCACACACACAAATTATGCTGTAGCGTAAACATAGCCTAGAGGAGCCCACTCGGATTTCAAAGCCGCACGGCACAGTCCATCAGCCTCACCCAGGATTTTGCACACACACAGGCACACACTTTTTTCAGGACAATGAAAAGAAAGCTTCTGCCTCACAATAAACCAGAGTTGATGAGCTCTGCTCTGCCTCTGCTTCAAATAATCTCTCTGCAATCGGCCGGAGAGCCTGAAACAGAGGCGGAAAGCAGAGCATGAGGAGACATCTTCCCCTATGAAACACTTCCCTGACCCGGTGCCCTCCTGAGCAGTGAAGACTTTTGCTGACAGCCAGCACCAACCCTGGTGTGTTCAGAGACTTCAGGCAGCCCCAGACCTCTGCACTGACACCAGCCAAGGTTGGGAAGATGGCAAGCCCTTTGCCACTGTCTCTGGCTCTTGTGAATGAAGGTCAGGCCATAACCATGCAGAGCTGCTCAGCAGAGACTATGGGAGGCTGCAGTGTCAGTGACCTGGGTTTAAAAGTTACCCAGGATTTTCCCTGCTCATTGCAGGGGGGTGGATGACCTCCGAAGGTCCCTTCCAACCAGAACTATTCTATGATTCTGTGATTCAGCTGCCTCTTACCCAGCTCCAGAAACATGATTCAAATTAGAAGGCTAACATCTCCAACAAGCTCCCATCAGTCTGGGACAGTTTGGTTTCCAGCAGATTTGGGATAATTGCTACTGGTTGATCGCCCAAACCTTTCTGCTTTGAACTCGCTTTTCAGTTGCTTATTCATTTCCCCAAACTGTGTCTCCTGCTTACACCACGGCGCAGTTTGGACAGGGAAGGAGCAAGTCCTGAATTGCCAGTACCTCCCTCTGCTCATGGACTGCATCTCCACACTTATCCTGGACCACGGGATGGAGGGGCTGGCGTGACAGGGCGTTTATTGCTGGAGCACCAGGGTAAACAGAATCCCACATCAGTCAGTGCTGTTTAAGGAGTTTATTACATTTCACGGCTGCCATAATTGACAGCAGGGCCCTCAGGTTTGGAAGGCTTCTCTATTTTCTTTTATGTCCCTGTGTAAAGGCTTTACACATTGTTAAGGAGGGTCTCCTTGCAGCTCAATTTGCCCTCTGTTCAGGATGAAACTTCCCAAATTTCCCCATGTGTGAGACGGAGAGGTGTTAATGAGAAAAAAGGAATGAATCACAGCCAGCCCAGCAGTACAGGCTGCTCTTGAGCTCTGTAAAGAACATAATGTTCATAGGGAAGTGGTTGAACTGGTTTCTTTCTCTGAAAAAGGCCCTAAGAAGAGCTGGAAATGTTTTTGTAGAGCAAATGTCAACTATGGAGGGCTCTCCCCCTCATCTCCTTCAGCACAGACCCAAAGCAAAGCCATGGAGAGATGCATAAGCCATAATTCAAAGCAGTCTATTTAAATCTCAATTCAGAGTTACACTTGCATCAAGGGAACTTAATTATCGGTATTTTAACATCTTATCTCCAATATGATTTCTCCAAACAAACAGCAGTCTGGAAACAGCCAGTAGATAATCCATCCAATCTCTGGTATCTCAGTTGGGAAAGTCAGTGCCTGGGGCAGGGGAAAGAGATCGAAGAAGGAGCCAGGAGCACCCGATTCCCATAGGGACATGCAGCATGCTTGCCTTGGCCTGAGGCATCATCTGCTGGAGGAGCTCCTGCGTCCAGCCAGCGTGGAAGAGGTCTGGTTGCATGGGGAAAGCATCATTCCCCTGCATGAGCCTGCCACAAACTGAGCAAGAGCCATTGTCCATGAAGCAGTGCTCAGCATCAAACCCACCAGCACAAGACAATGCTGCAACCAACCAGCTGAGCACAGCCATGGGCTAAGATGCTCCTCTGTGTTACCAACATGACAACACACCTAAATTCATATGGGAGAAATCACGTGTGAGCAAGCACCTGTGGAAATGTGGGGGATGTGGGCAAAAATAGGTTTTTCAGCATTCTTTTGAAGGTGAATGCTTTTTCAACCAAGAGTTGGGCAACAAATTCCCATTCTAATAGCTCAGCAAGCATGACTGGCTCCTGGGTCTAGCATCTCGAGTCTGTCAGTAAAATTGAGCCCTTGGGCACTCCTTTAAAGCCAACAAGCTCTCTGAAAGGAACCTAAAAGAAGTTTGGGGATTGATAAAGCTGCTAAAGCTGTTCCCCACCCGCTATTTTTCACATGCTACACCCAAACACAACCACCTTCCTCCACACACATGCAAAGTGCTGACCTGAGTCTGGCTCCAACTACATCATTGGCAAAACTCTTTGTGATGAGGACAGTACTAATGGCTAATTCTGATAGTAATGAAAAGTCAAGGAGAACTTTTCATCCACAATGATACCAGAAGCACCAGCTAACACTTGGCAGATAGACGGAACAAAGGGCGTGGAAGTTCACTGGTGTGTAAGGTTTCCTATTCTTACCCTTGCCAAAGGGATCCAGGAAGGGATGGCCCTGGAGCACTTGGATAAAAGATATGGTCCCTGGTGCTGTTTGGGAGCCAGCTCTTCCTCGAGTAAGAAACATTTTCCAAGATCAAACTCAACATCACATCTAACCGATGGTAAAACTTTCACTCTGTGCTCATTCAGCAAGATCCTCAGCCACATCTTCACCTATGTACCTATGGGCTTATCTTCCACAAGTCAGAAGGAATTTCACGGATATAGGTTGTCTAATACATATTTTGCGTTTATTTACTTGTTTCCTAGCTGGAAATGCAGATCAAGGAATGGGAAATGACTTATTTTGGCCTCAGCCCCTGATACTTGAACAGAACTAGCATTTGGACCCACAATTTTACTCTTTTTTGTTTAGATGGGACAGAGAGCAAGGGAATTCCTCTGAGACATTCCCAAACCAACCAGCTTCCTAAAAATAGCTGCCCAGATTGGTTTGTTGGCCTGAGGTGCATTGCATTTTAATGGCGTTATAGGGAAGGCTGCATTTTTAGGTGGCAACCTCTTAATCTTATGAAAGATCATTCCTCAAGAGCCACCGCTCCCTGTCCCACTTTAAAGGCTCCTTTCCTGTTTGTTTGTTTCTGCAATCTCTGTCATTGTGTTCACCAAGCATAACAATGGATGCTTTACTGAGAGGTGTGATGGTTTCCTCTGCAAGTCCTCTTCGTGCTGATATGGCAGAATATCCCCTGAAAAGAGCTCCCTTTAGCTGATTTTGGGTGAGTCATGAGGCAAGAAGAAAAACCACCTTTGAGTATCTGCAAGATGCTTCCCCCAACAAACAGTGTAATACAGCAACTCTGGCAACCTCTTTGTAGAGTACTGCACCAGGTATGCAATGTGAGTGACTTTTAGATACCAAAAATTGCTAAGAGCAATAGGTTGGCACAATGCTGCTGGTGCTGAGCCCTTCCAGGCAGCAATGTCAGATGGATGCTTTACTGAGAGGTGTGATGGTTTCCTCTGCAAGTCCTCCTCGTGCTGATATGGCAGAATATCCCCTGAAAAGAGCTCCCTTTAGTCAGATGTTTGA
>JBCJKH010058668.1:0-16038 GCA_039877255.1 Loriculus beryllinus
AAAGAAAGAAAGAAAAAGAAAGAAAGAAAGAAAGAAAGAAAGAAAGAAAGAAAGAAAGAAAGAAAGAAAGAAAGAAAAAGAAAATATAAAACAGTGAAAGAAAAATAAAAAGGAAAAGATAGGAGAAAAAATAAGACAAAAAATATACCAGGGGGGAAAAAAAAAAAGAGGGCGAGGGAAATCCCTTGTCCGGGATTTTACCATAAAGGCTGCGGTTGGGAAGTTATTCAAAGTCTTCGATACAAAGGAAAGAAAAGGCTAAACTTGGGAAACTTCCTTTTCAAGGCTTTATTGTTGGCCATTAGCCCGCCTGTCTAGACTTCAAATAACACCTTGTTTATCTGTAAACAGGAGCGGGAGCTGCCTGGTGAGGAGAAGATCAAGGGTGAGGGTCCCCGCGCTTATTATCCCCGCAGCTCGTGATGTCAAGGTCAAACAACGCCTAGTCACGGTCAAGGGTAATACAGGAGTGACGTCACGGCCTGCTGACCTAACACCCAGCGAGCTACGGGCAGGGCGCTGATGGATAAATAAGCAAGGAAAAGAGAAGCCCGTGATTCCCAATGCTATTTCCTATCGGGAGTGTGAAGAAATAAGTGGAAAAAAGGTAGAAATGAAATGGATTTGTGTTCCTGGGGGGGAGGTGGGTCACGTCCGATGGAGCTGGGTTTCCCTGCCCGCGGAATTTCAGCGGGGAAATAACAAGCTTTTCTACGGGTTTGGCGTGTGTGCGCTCGATTCTTACTTGAATTTCTTCTCCTCCGGGCAAGTGGCTCGTTCAGTGCGCTTGGAAGAGGATGACCAAGTAACTTGAGTTGAAGGTTATATTTTGCCCTTCGTATGGGAAAAAAATCCCCCAACCTCCCCAAACGAATCAACCGAAACACAGCCCCAAAACCAAACCGAACAACTCAAATCAGCCATGTCTGGAATCTCCAGGGGGATTTATCTAGAAGAAATTAAGTGTTATTTTTGTCTGACCAGCCCCGAAAACACCCTTTTCCCACCCAAAGCGCATGTATTAAAGAGAAGACCGAGTACCCGCGGATGTGCGCAGAGGGAGAGAAGGTCTAATCTTCCCAAGGAGGGAAAATCTATGTCCCGGATTCCCTCTCTGCCCCGAGAGTCCGATCCCGACCTCCCTCCGCCGTCATCCCGCCTCGATTCCGGCGTTAAGACTCAGTCCCGCTTTGGGAAGACTGAGCCCCGAGGTCCCGAGCACATCGGGGTTCGGGTCCGCCCTTCCTGGAGTCTACACACCCCCTTAAAACTTCTCACCTCAGCATCGCCTGCCTGCATCCGTCTTCTTTGCCGGGTCCCGGGCGGTGGACCAGCCCCCGAGGGGAGGGAGGAGGCGTCAGGCGACACCGAAAATATAAATGTATTTCGAAATATCGTGGGAAACAGGGGCAATGGCAGGAGACCGCCTGGTTTCCTTCTCTCGCCAGTATCTGCCCACCAATTCCATCCAAACCCCTTGGTGCCCTGAAGCGTCATGAATGAATTTCTTGTTTCTTCTCTGGTTTTGAGTTTGTTTCCTTTTTTGCCTTTTCTTCCCCCCCCTCTCCCCCTTTCCTTTTTGATACTTCCCACGCGACTTGAAAGAGCGACCGACACACAAACCGACACACAGACATCCCTGTCCCCCTCCAACAGAGCTAAACCACAACTGACAAACACTTCTAAAACTGGAAACTCTGTAAATCACTTGGGCTCAGTTATAGACACCCCTAAAGAGCAAAACCCCCTCATTTATCCTTATCCTCTCCCTTCCTCCAACAACACTAGCTCAATATCTTCATTTTTTTTTTTTTCCCAAAAAAAAGATTAAATTCAGGTATAATGAGGTAAAACAGAGCCACCGCCACCAGCGCGTTCGCTGTCGGGATGTCGGATTTGGGCTTGTCTGGAGCTGCTCTCAAGCGTTGCTGTGTCTGCACACACAGCAAGCTTCCTTTATTTATTTATTTATTTATTTTAGGAGGAAGAGAATTTTGTTTTACACCCAAACTACATATTCTGGTGGATCTCGTAGGTTTTCACCAACGATTTCATCCCGCTATAGCTGCGGCGATGAGTTGCTGAAGGTATTGTGGTATTCCAGAGCTGAGCGTTTTGGACAAAAGCATTAAAATCATAAGAATTTAAGCTCTACCTGTGTTTCCAAACAGCAGTTCTTCATAATAAAAGCAGGAAACACCCTCAGATCAGTAGCCGGGTTTCTCCACTCATTGGAGAAATCAGGGATGGGGGTTAGAAATAAGAGACCCCCTTTTTTTCAGCCCCCCGCGAAGGGATGGGGAGGTGAGAGGAGAGGATCCAGCTCCCGGTTCGCCCTGTTACCAGTACCAGACAAAGTGGCATCCCCCCCTTACCTGAGGTCTGGGATCACACAGGGATTCCAAATCCTTATGGAGCTCTCCCAGTATTTCTGACGGTGAGATGAGTCGGTGGAGGGAGATTATCCATACCTCACTATGCATCTATCTTCTGTATGCATTTATAAAGTTATAGGTAGATTCGTACATACACACTGGTGCAGACTGGGATCTACTCACCCCTTCGCGTGATAACACAGAAATTGTACTTGAATATAAATTCATACTATATATATATAAATTTATATATCTAACATGCATATTATTTACCTACCATTCCATAGAATAATGTAGATATTTGCATTTGGTTCTGCATATATAAATTTATAGATATAAACCCCATATATTTTATCTATCCACCATTCCATACACTGGCATAGAGGGCTGTACTTGGCTATGTACCTATAAATTTATATATTTAACACACATTCTTATCCGCCCACCATTCCATAGAATAACATAGAGGTTTGTACTTGCATATATATATATATATATATATATATATATATGTATATCAATTTATATATTGTGTGTGGATAAGTTGGTATATGCATATTATATGTGATAGAATCATATACAGAGGTACAGCGATTGCCTTAATACCCAGACTTATATAAATTACATGCACACCATCAAGCCCGCTCACATACATATAACACATATATATATAATACCCACACATCGACGCCCAGATCATAAAAAGAAACGGTCCTACGTACATGCCATTACATACCCTTGTATAAATATGTATATAAATTCTATATATATGCATTTACGCATAATGCTTTGAGCACCTAGGGTGTTTACGTGCGCATTTCTGCCAACACCAATACTAATCTTATTTTCCTAGAGCTGATAGAGCTTGTGTCGGCTCTATCTACCCTTCGTATAAATATATGCACACGCTCGATGCAAATTTAACCCGCAATAACATTGTTTTAGGTTACATGCCTTTAAAAGCTTTTTCTCCCCCCTTCCCCTCCCCTTCTGATCATTTAACGAGGTGATTAAATCTAGCAGATATTAAGGTAGATTGTAATGCGCCTATGGAAACAATTTCCTTTCTCGTATTTCCTCCCGAGCTGCCCGGCCGGCTCGGGGCCGCGTAAGATCCGCGGGTAGGAGATTTTTATCTAGGGACGGAGCTGAAGTCAAACAGGTTTAGCGAAACCTTTGAGAGGGAGATTTAAAGAGATTAGAAATGTCTCTGAAAAGTCATCGCCTTTTCGCTGGGAGTAATTGGCGGGGCAGGAAAATAAGGACAAAAAGGAGAGGAAAAAGAGGGGAAAAACTTCAATAAAGAGCAATCAGCTGGGTCAATCTCTGAGGATTTATTTCCGCCGCTTTTTACTTCTCCTAGGAACAACCTTTCTTGGGGACAGGCACCTACCCTTCGCATCCTCCGCCTGCTTTCAGGCAGTCTCTGATAAAGAGTTTTCTACTCAAAATTGCCCGATTTCCCCCCTTTTCTCCCCCATCCTTTCTCCGGGGAGGTGCCCGCCCGGGTTGTGCTCGCGGTGTGGGGATAGGAGGCAGCTGGAGGGAAGGGTGGGAGAGGAGCAGGGCTACAAAGAGGTGCACAAAGAGCCTCTCCTCAAGGCAAAAACAACAACAAAAAAAGGTATTTATTTTTAAGAAATGTCATCTGCAGTCGGTACATATCGTCTGGACACCACAATATTATATACATATACAAGACATTTAAAATAAAAAAAGGATGCTTTTACATATCCAAAGAACACTGTCGATAATTAGCCGGGTTAAAGAGGGAAAGAAACAAACCCCAAAGACAATATTGTGCATTTTCCATCTTGTCAGCGGAGCACAGACATTCCAGTTTTACGTCAGAGATATAGAAACCCTCAGGAGAACATACCCAAAATAGTCTCGTACAGCAACTCCCTTCCATCTAGGACCTAAAATCAGTGGTGGGGATATTTAAGCGATACCGAGCAATGGTTTTCTTCCCACAATAGCAGCTTTATTTCTTATTTTCGGTCCCTAGTGCCGAGAAAATACGAAGCTGATGCAACTTTGCCATAGGTTCTCCATACATTGATACATCGGTGGGTGAAATGGCCCGAGATAGGGAAGACTGGCGAGGGGGTCGGACTATACAACATTACAGAGCGACAGAGTTCATCTCTCCTTTAACATAACTACACTCTTATCTTATGAGTATATTCTTTCAAAAATGTACACAGTTGAACCTTATCAAGTGGATTTCTCAGAGCAGAACTGGGAGGTTCACAGTCAGAGAGGGGTGGAGGGATAAATCAAAGATGCGCTCAGTGGGATTTTTTGGGGGATGCTCATCTGCATTCATGAATGTCAATTTTTTTTCTATATTTTTTTAAATAATTAGTTGGAAATAGCAGAGTCCTGATGATCTCATCATACAAGCTACCAGATAAATATTTACGCTTCTTGTTTCTTTTCCTTGCCCCTTCTCCTCCAAAGTCACCCTCTGTCAGGTGGCGTGGAGATGCGCTGTCTTGGACTTGCTCACCACCTTCTTCTCCTTGACCCTCCGGTTCTGGAACCAGATAGTCACTTGGCGCTCGGACAGGTTAGTAGTGGCCGAAATCCTCCTTCTTTTCTCTTTGGTGATGAATTTGCTGGCCGCGTACTCCTTTTCCAACTCTTTCAGCTGGATTTTGGTGTAAGGGACCCTTTTTTTCCGGCCCCTCCGATAGCTGCTGACTTCGGGTTGTAAGGGGACCACGTCTGGATTAAACATGAAAACAAAAGCAAAGAAAATATATAAGGAAGAGGGAAAGAAGGGGGATTCTCCATCCCAGGGCGTAGGGATTTCTGCACATCAGGGAGAGAAAGAAAGGGGTGATAAAGAAGGATAAAGAGTGGAGGAATGCAAGCAAAGAGAAAGGGGAAAAAAGGGGGAAAAAGAGTCAAGGCAGGCAGAAAATGCATTCAGCGAGGGTAAAAATACTATAATAATAGGAGTAATAACATAATATTCTTAATTTATGTGGTAGAAATGTGTTTTTCTTGGCGACACAGTCTACGCTGCTAAACAAGGAGCATCAAGTCAACCCGCTGACTCAAGGTGTGCCGATAATCCAAGGGACCTTCTGAACGAACGGATTTTTGACAATATCTGGAGTTTCTGCCCACTTCTCTTCTTCCTTTCCTGCCCTCTTCATTCCTCCCCTCCTCAGCAGCAAACCTCCTTGGGGATCCCCGAACACCCAGCCTGATGCAGGGGCAAGTACATCCCCTGCACCCCAGCCCCTCCTGCAGCTTCGTGCATCCCAGTAAGCCCCTCCGGGTGGGGGGCACTCAGATACCCAGCAAGAATAGTCCAAGCCCCCTCTTCCCAGTGGTTTTTCGCGGGGGGTAAGAGGGGGCAGGGGAGATGCTCTGTCCGTTGCAAAGGGACTATGGGGAATAGTAGGGGTTCAGCAGGGTTGGGGGGGCACCTTCACCCCTACTCTGCTGGTACTGGGGGATTGCGGCACCCAAGCTTTCAGGCAGCCCCAGCCCCTTCCAAATGTTTGGGGGAGAGACCTGGGCGAGTACTCTCCTCGCCGCCAAGGTGTGATCCAACTGGCTGGAGCGGGAAGATGGAGGCGAACTGTCCTCGCAGGCAGCGCAGCCCAAATTATGGCTGACAGGAATTAATTGGGGAGCCCCTGGGGGAGCCGTGGGGGCGATCGGCTCTTTGGGAGGGGGGAAATTCGGGCGCTGAGGGTGCCGCAAAGGTGAGGGGCAGGAGTCTCCTTCAGGGGAGGGTTCACCGGAGCCGCAGGCAATGGGGAGAGAAAGCATTTGGGGCGGCAGCCTCCCCCAAACACAGCTTGAATGCAAGGACCCCGCGCCCCGAGCCCCCTCATATACCCGTCATTCAGCCAACAACGCATCACCAAATTCCCTCCACCTTCTCCCCAAAAGCTCCCTCGAAAGCCAACTCCTCCGTCCCTCTTTGTCACTAAGAAGGAAAATACATGAAGAGATATGGTCCCTCATGGCTCCCCCAAAGGACTAACGAGACCCATCCCTTCTTGCCTTCCAAGGGTCAGTTCCCCCCATCTTTTATTGTGGTTATCCCTTGCCGCGTCCTTCCCCATCCAGCGCTGGGTGGATGGAAGGGGGCTGGAGGAAGGACAGGGAGACAGCCGCTACCATCACCTTCCTCCTCCCCGCTGTCGTAGGGGCCCGGAGCACGCAGGGCACGGTGGGACCGGGAGGGGAAGGGAGTGAGGTATTCGTTGGGCTGGGAGATGCTCCAGAGAGGGCATTTGCTTCGCCGGGTCCCGCGGGCTGTCAGCCGGGCAGGGTGCATACTTGACCCGAGCAGAAGCCTCGCCAACCACCTCCCTCACCCCTCTGCCTGTCTCCTTCCCCTCCAAACAGCCTCATTTGTTACTTGACACCTATTCCTATAATTGTGTGCAATTGTGATATGATTAATGTCCCAGCCTTCGACACTTCTCATTCGACTGCGCCACCAGAGAAGGTTGTTTGGATGTTTGGACTTCTTTTGGTTTTAAATTTTTTGTTCCCTATTTAAGCTTTCTGCGTTTCGAGAAGCAGCAAAAGGAGGGATAAAAAAGAAAAGAAAGGCACTTCTCTTTAGGTGAGGCAAGCATAGGGAGGAGAGAAGAAAGGGAAGAATTAAACGGCAAAGTTACTTTGCAAGCAAGCTCACAGCATGTATTTTGATTCAGAAATGATTGCTTCACCTTCTTTCCCATACATGTTCATACACATTGCCTTGCACAGGAGGCATTCCAGAGCCGTTTCTTCCCCTTTAATTACATATACAGGCATACACGGATATATCTGTTTATATATATGTACATATACATATATATATAAGCACACTCATCCGCATACACTCACATCCCCACCTCCGGTGGGAGCTGGCGGTTGGGAAGCAGGTGAGCACGCCGTTTCCCGGAGCAGCCTACCTGGGAAAGGTGATTTCCAGAGGTGTGCGGACTGCGATTGCTCTTTGGAGCAGTACACTTGCCCATCCCAGCCATTAGAAAGAGCCCAGTGTTGGTAACCTTCCATGGGAAGCAAAGCGTCGTGTCTCGGTTCCGGATGACCACCGAGCCCCGGTACCACCGACACGTCCAAATAGCCCGGGACCGCCTGGTAGGAGCTGGGAAAACCGGGATAAAAGGCGAATTCTTTGGCCCTCGACGGCAATTCCTCGCCAGGCAGGGGCCCGCCGGCCTCGGGGTACTTCTCCCCGGGGTGATAAGCGCAGGGTTTCTGCTGCAAGTTGACTCCGTGGGAGTGGGACAACCTGCAGCCGTAGTAGCCCCCGCCGAAGGGGTAACCGTAGCCCAGCGCGGCGCTGGAAGCCGCCCCCGACGGGCACTGGCGTGGGGGCTCGGCTGCCGCCAGCTCAGCATACGCCGCACCCTGAGGCGGTGGTGGTGGCGGTGGGGCGGTGGGCACGGCGAGTCCCGCGTGGGGCATCATCTCCCGGCAGTGTCCCAGCCCTTCCATGCGGTTCTTCTCCCGCGGGGCGTCCTCGCAGCGGCAGGCGAGGCCGTCGGGCCAACGCGGGGGGAGGCCGAGCGGTGCCGTCATGTCATGCCGCGCTGCTCCCGCCGCCGCCTCCTCTTCTTCTTCTTCTTCCTCCTCCTTCTCCGCCGCCTCCTCTTCCTCCTCCTCTTCCTCCTCCTCGGCCGCCGCCGCCGCCGTCGGGGAAAGCTCCGCGCCGCACCCCGCCGCCCGGCGACCCCCCCAACATATCGGCGCCGCGCGCGCATGCGCCGCACCCCCGCCGCCGCCGCTCCATTAAGAAATCCGCCGCGGCCACGCCCTCCCCCCCCCCCCCTCCGTTCCTGCGCTCCGGCCCCGTCGTGGGGAGAACGAATGGGGGGGGGGGAGGCACAAAGAGCCACGGGTGGGGGGCTGGGTCGTATCCCCCCCTATCCACCGTGTCCCCACGTACACCCCAAAAGTAATACAAGGGGGTGCTTTCCCTCGAAGCTCCCCCCCCCGCCATGTTTCAGCGTGGGCAAAGGATGCTCAAAGCCATATATTGGAGGGGGGGGGCTAAGGAAAACCACCCACCCTCAATATTCCAAAGGGAAACGGTGGACAACCACCCCACGATGTTTCGGGGGGGGGGGGGCGCAAAAAGCTTCCCCCCCCTCCTTTATTATTTCGCGGTGGAACCTGTTCACTACTTTTTCCTTCCCAAAGTACTTCCCCCTCCCTCCCCGGCTAAAATACTTTTAAAAAGCAAAATATCTGCCCCAAAGCCCCCCCCCCCCCAGTTTTCCTGCCAGACTCCGAAATAATTTGATTTCCCTCCATTCAGCGCGCGCCTCTGTGATAATTATTGATTTAGTTAATAGATCAGTGATAAATAGTTCAGTGGCGATGTGGGGAGGGTAGAGATGAGGCCGGGAAGGGTGGGGGTATGGATGAGGCCCCGAGGGCTGTATCTTGGTCCAGGCTGATTTGGGAGGGAGGAGGATGTGATGTGAATTAGTTCCTAAAGCGGGGTCGAGCTGAAATGGAACTGGGGAAAATTGGGCAAAATTAGGGAAAATGAGAGTAAAATGACAGGTTGCTGGCTGGGAGTGAGGGGGAGTGGTGGTGTTGGGATTCGGAGGAGACGAAGCCTTTAGGGGACCCCCCGGGGAGGAATTCTTAAGGGAAGGAGGAAGCTTAGAGGTCTTCAGCACACCCAAAAAGGTAGAAAATCCGGGAAAACGTGGGGGGGAAATGGTACATTTTAGGACTGGAGTCTCAGTCTTTGAGAGAGGAGGTGACCTCCCCCCACATTGTCCCGGAGAGGTGCCATGGGGAGTGGAGGTCCCTTCGGGGCGACCCCCGGCTCCCCCTGTGCCCCGTGGGGTACGAAGGCGAGTTCTCCATCACCCTGCCCCGCTCGAGCTGTCGAGGGGGATTTTCGGCGTCCGAAAGGGCCGTCGAAGTCCAAGTTCAAGGCGAGGGAGCCCAAGCAGATCCCTGCGAGCACCGGGAATGCGGCACCTTCCAAGGGCCCTCGAGTGGGTTCGGAATTGGAATGGAAAAGGGCTGCAATGGGTAGAGGTGGGGAAAGATGAAAAGAGGAAAAATAAGGGGATGGGATGGAATAAAGTGGAATAAAATTGAATTGAAAGAAATAAAAGAAAAGGAAATACAATAAGAAGAAATAAAAGTAAAAGTAAAAGTAAAAGTAAAAAGTAAAAATAAATTAAAGAAAATAAAAAATAGTGGAATTACTACGAATTAGGAAATAAAAGAAAGCAAAATAAAATAAAATAAAATAAAATAATAAAGTAAAATAAAGTAAAATAAAATAAAATAAAATAAAATAAAATAAAATAAAATAAAATAAAATAAAATAAAATAAGTAAAAAAATAAACCAAGTAAAATAAGTGAAAAAGCCGTGCCCGCACCTTTGGAATTCCACAAAGCGCCGTGAATCCATCTAGAAATCACCCAGCAGAACTACTCCCCCCCATCCCAAGAACCACATGGCTCGAGTGATAATGCAGAAGCCGAATGAGAAACGACGTGTAAATTAAAGCCGGGTGTCCCCCACGTCGGGGCCACGGGAAAGGGGGAGCGGAACAAAACCCCTTCCCTCCCTCAGCAGCCCTCGATGTATTTGTTTTCCCCCTTGAATTTGTAAGATGTAGTTAACAGTTTGCAGCACATGCCCTATGTGCGCAGCGTGGGGAGGGAATTCCATGTACATGTACATTATAATCGTAAAGGTTGCTGCTAGGGTGGCAGGGTTGGGTGCTGGGGTGCTCGGGGGAAGACGGGAGCCCCAAGGAAAGGAAACCGGGCCCGAGAAATTAAATATCAAATAGCTCTGACGGGTGGGGAAGGACTTTGCCACCTCGGCTGCGGGGAAGGAGTGGGTCAATGGGACACTGAATTTTGTCATTCAGTGGGCTATGCGCTGGAAATTAAGGGAGGGAGGAGAAGCAAAGGAAAAAGAGAAGATAAGAGTAAAAGGGGGGGGGGGGGTGAAAGAAGGAAAAAAATATAAGAAAACGAGAGAAAAAAAAAAAAAGGGGGAACCCCCCCCAAAACAAACAAGGGAAGAGAAGAAGAAAACAAGAGAAAAAGAGAAAAAAATATTAAAAGAGAAATAGAGAGGAAAAAATAAAAAAGAAGACGAAAACAAGAGAAAAAGGTCTTTTTCTGGAGGTAACGAGAAGAAAAATCACATTTAACCCATTTAACCCTGCGGTCTCCTAGAGAAGGGTCGGTGTCATAATTTCTTTTCATGTCTGAGCTTTGAGGGTGGCTCTACCAGCGATGGCGAGTAATGAACCCAGACCAGGTCAGCTTCCCAAAATGTGGAACTGCTTAAGAGAGTGGTACCCATATATAAAAAATAGAAAGAGGGGAAGGAGCAATTGTGACCTTCCCTTAGGTTTTCATTTATTATTGATTTTTGTATACATATATATATGTATATAGTTTTCCCCCAAAATTAAACCTCACAAGTACTCTGCTTGTGCTCTTGTAGATAAAGGCTGGAGGAGTTCGTCGCATCCTATTTTCAGCTTATATTTTAAATTAAGGAAGAAAAAGGGAAAATTGACCAATATCAAATAACATTGACTTAAAAATTCCCCTTTCCCAGCCTCCAGCCGGCTCTAGGCTTGCAGATTGCTCCGTGAAAAGGAAGGGTTTATATAGATATTTCTGCAGGGAGCGGTTCCCTCTGCATCTACCAGCGGGTTCCGAGAGGAAAACCTGATTTTTCTTCTTCTGAAGACGTAGATGGTTCTGCCTTGTTCCCTTTCCCTTCCTCTGCCATCTTGAAGACGGGCTCTGGAAGGAATTCAGTTTATTTTTATCTATCCTTTTATTCCTGCTGGAAAGGGAGAGAGAAACAGATTCATCACCGAGTCCCTGGGAATAATTCAAATAATTAAGTCTATCCTTGCGATATCCAGCTCTATTCTTTGCAAAACTGCAAGTTGTTTCTCATTCCCCTCTCTTCAGTTCTTTAACTGCTGTGGTTTAAGGCAGTTTTCGACCTTATCTCCTTTAAAAAAGCTGTTTTCTTCTTTAAATTAGCCGTTTTCTTTGTAAATTAGCCGTTTTCTTTGTTAATTAGCCATTTTCTTTACCCCCCCTCTCCCATTTAAAGAGAAAACACGGACATTTAGGGCTGAAAACAGTTTTGCAGGTGAACGCGTTTTTGCAGTCGGAGATCTTGAGGTGGTCAATAGATCGCCTTTGTTAAAAAGCTTGACTTGTAGATATCCAAAGCAAACGCTCCAAAAGCAGGATTTTTGTCCCAGACGGGTGAAGGTAGCTGTTACCCTGAAGCTACGGATGCGTTTGTGGCCAAATGCATTCGTGGTCACATGTAAGGGAGCTCAAAGTCAAGGCAGGCCAGGGAAATCTCACCCAAAATAAAATTGATCCGCTGCTGAATTTTATGATAAAAATCCCTTTTTTATCATCCTCATATTCTGGAGGGAAAACACCCACTAAATAAATGGGATGGAGGAGAGAAAGAAATAGGCAAATCCTTAATTTCAGTTAGGGATAGACAGAAATATTTCACCCCGAATCTGCGGCACGTGGGTATTTTCACTTTCCTCTTTAATTTTCCCTTTCTCCCCTCTTTGTTTCTAAATCTTTTCTCCCCTTATTGTTGCCAAAGGATTTAGAAATCCCCCCTCGCTACGCCATTTTCTGCAGGAAAAAGACCACGTATTTATGGTTCTTCCCACCTCCAGACATCTTCCATGCAAAGGGAAATGGCCAAGGTGGGAATTTTATTGAAGGAAAATCGGCTCCAGCCGCTGTCAGTGTTTCTAAACCAGGACGAACCCGCACAGAAAAATCTCTACCTAGGTTTATGAAAAGAGAAGTGGCTTTTCCATTATAGATATGTATGGTTTTGGAGGGGGTGGGGAAGAAGGGGGGTAAAGGAGGAGAATTGTAGCTTTGGAGCCCTCAGGGAAATTAGAACCCGTGGTATGAGAACGTCTGACATCAACATACAATTTTCCCACTGGAGTCCCAATTTAGTGAAGAAATATTCCACTAAATCTTATATTCTTGCAGAGGAATCCAAGGAAAGCTTTCCCAGGCTTTGTTCAAAATGTGCTTTGGAAAAGTAAAAGCCAAAGCCGGCTCCTTTTCCCAAACTTCGCGTGCCTTTTTTTCCGGGAGAGAGAAAAATAAATCCTAACATCCCTGCTTCAGCTCATTGCTGAATTAATACAACCACGGAGGCTGTGACCAAGCCTTAGCAACATCCTTACAAAAGCAATGCCAGGAATAGAGCAGGAAACGAAGACTAAATACAGGCTAGATGCCTTGTACCCCAAAAGGGACACAAAAAAACACCCCAGAAAGGGACAACAAAGGGGGGGGAAGGTTGCAGTACTTATATTTATCCCATTCCTTGGGTTTATCACTAATTCTTCACCCCCCTCTTGCAGTGGAGATGTTTATGTAGCGAATAAAAGAAAGATAGGATAAGTCATGATAAGGTAGGATATGGTAAGATAATCAGAGAATAAAATAAAAAATAAAATAAAATAAAATAAAATAAAATAAAATAAAATAAAATAAAATAAAATAAAATAAAATAAAATAAAATAAACCTCCCCCTACTTAATTTAAATGCTTCTAAAGAGCGAGGGAGAGAGGGGGAAAGATGCACCAAGAACGGAAAAGCAAGATCGGATTTCTGCCCCCCTCGCCCCCCTCTGCGGTCTGGATCAAACTGTCTCGAGTGGTGTCAGGCGGGGAATTGAGCTTGACCCGAGACGATCCGGCTTTTCTCCTTCCTAACCTGTCAGATTCTTGCAATCTATTTGGAGTGGATCCACCCTCAGGCTTTTTTCAACCTTTTCCTTGTTTTTGTTTTAGCTGCCATAGAATCATGGAATGGTTTGGGTTGGAAAGGTCCTCAAAGATCACTCAGTTCTAACTCCTTATTCTAGGCAGGGATGCCATCAGGAAGGAGCTCCCAGCCCAGCACTCCAATCACTCCCGAGTTTAGGAGCGGGGAAAGATGCTACTATATCTTGAGGATCGTCTTTGTGCCTTTTGCTTTGCTTCCCTGCACTTTGCTATGCAGAAAGGGGGAAAAAATGAAACATAGATACAGAATCCGGCCCCACGCAAGGCCAGAGGTGGTTTTACAAAGTCAAACCTCGCTGCCTCCATCCCACGGCTTTGTTACTGCATTTTATCCCTTTCCCCGCAAACACCCACCCGTGTTAAAGTGGAGAATAAGAAAAGGACAAGGATAAATCCCTCTTGGTCCCACTCTTCTGTCCCATCACCCCAAGGGTGACAACGCAGCTTCCAAAATCCCTTTCCTCTCATCCCACCGGCTCTTCTCACAGCGGCACCACATTTTGAGGCAAATAAAGGCTTTTCCTCCACCACTCTTTCTGGTTTTTACAGCCACTGCGGAATGTCCCGGCTCTTGGCAATTCCCCAGCGTTAATTATTGTTATTATTTCCACGCTGGTCCGGTGCAATAGGTACTTCTTGACTCAGCGATTCAGAGACAGACAAATAAAATATCTGCCTCAGTTTAGGGCCCCTGTCTGGTCGGAAGTCCAAGTTCAATTCCAAGTTAAAACAGGAGGTCGCCTGAAGCGTTGACAAAAGAAAAGGGGGCCATTTGGTCGGGCTGGTGTCAACAAAGTGGTATCTGGAGAGGGTAATTACTGCCTTTCTCTCATCACTTTTGCCTGCATATTCTCAGGGAGAGAAAGAGGGAGCGGAGACGGGGACACTCAGGTGCTTTGCAGCCCTTTGTGCTTGGGTGAAGCTTCATTTCCCCTTTAAATGTAATTTTGGGTCTTTATTTGTAAGTGATCTGAAATACGGAGGCTTATTTTAAAATACAGGGGCTTTTTTATTACTCTGATTTTTTTTTTGGCCGTAGGATTGCAACCATCCAGGGTTCTTTTCTCCCCAACTGCTGGTCCCGAATTAACTCAAGATGCGTCTGGAAGGTCGGAGACTAACACCAGGCCAGTGTAAGAAACCTTCTTTCTCTCGCCAAATCCCCTTCAGAACCAATTGTATGAGAGCTGCATGTTTTAGACTGGTCCTCCCCTTCTCCCACCCAAACTGTTTGCTTCTTGGTCCACTTCATGGCCAAATATTTCATTCCTTGGAGTTGCTGGGAGGGATTGAGGGGAAAGAGAGGGTGCTCTTTGCCAAGTTTATTCACATTTTGAACAGTAAAACACTGAAGAGTTTAATTTCCATAGGTAGAAGCTGAACTTGCATGATCTGTGTTTGCCTGGTAGAGTGTATTAAATAGAGAAATAGAAATGATAAATCAGGCACAAGCGATGCCCACACGTTCACACTGAGGGTGAAAAAAGGGTGCAATTCCATTTCCAAACAGCATCATGATGGAAGAAGGGTAACTCTTTATGGGAAACCTGGGATTTATTAGGCATTAGCTAGGGAAAATATGTATGCAATAAGCAAAGAAGCAAGAAAACGGAAAAAGAACCCCAAAACAGAGTGATGTTTGTCTTCGAAAAACTTTTTTTGGTAAATGGAGAGATCCCAACCTGTTCCCAAAATTATTTGCTGGGCTGAATTTTCAACAAGGAATGCTTAGGGAAATAAAGTGATACATGACTCCACCTTGGCAGGGAGAAGCTGAAATTGCCGGTTTCCCCCCCAAAACGTGTGCGGGTGGTGTGTGGGATGGGCCGCTTTGATTTTTGCAGGCTCTTGATCTGCCTGGATGGGAATAACCTGGATTTTCACCCAAGACTGGGACTGTGCCTTCACCTCAGTTATGGCTATTTATCCTCCATGGCAATTAATAACACTGATTTAATGATAATACTCAGAGCCTATCCTAACTGCCAAGAACCTGATGAGATTCCTCTTTCACGAGCTTAAACTCCAAATATGGATTTTGAGGGTTAAAGTCGGGCTTAGAAAGCTCCTGCCTTTCCATCCCTCTTCTGTAATTGCTCCAAGAGCATCCAAAAGCATCAGCAAAACTTTGGCGCAAGCAAGATACTTTTAAATTCAGCACCTAGGCAAAAAAGTGGTGAAAAAAGGGATTTTTATCCTTTACTGGCAAAATAAAGTAATTTTCCTCCCTGTCCTCCAAGGCTTTCTAGGGCTCCGACACACCACGCATGACCTGCACAGCTCCTATGTGTTTAACCCCTCCTGAAACACATGGAAAAAGCCCATGAGGGGTTTTTTTCCACCCTTCTCCCTGAGGATGTGCCTTTGCAACCGAAAAAAGTAAAATATCGGGTTTTTGTATTGTCACGCTGGGGCTTTTATGCATTAAATGGCAAGTGCATAGAGCAAAAGCTTCCTCGGGAACAGCTACAGAGGAAAAAAGGACGAAGAAGGTGGGGGCTGGAGAGGGATGGGAAGGGGCATTGTGTTTGCTGAACTGGAAATTCAAGTTAAATAGGGGAAGGCTAAAATGCTGCTCCTGTGGACCTCTGGGTGCTGTAGAACACAGAGGTTTACCTACAAAATAAAACATCTATAGAAAATCTGAGCTTTCTTTCCTATATCGTATGGGTTGGTGTGAGGACTCATCTCACTCTGAGGGCTGGTGGGGGCAAAAAGAACCAAAATATGGTTTTGCCTTTTGGGGATTGGCGTTTAGGTGTAACCCCGTTTACCTGACTCAGTCCAATTTCGGCAAGGGCAAAGGCGGTG
>JBCJKH010058669.1:9996-23600 GCA_039877255.1 Loriculus beryllinus
TTTGTTACCAGTTCACAGGCTGGTGGTGAAAGTCTCACTTGTAAACCATTAGTACTGCCACCATGGTGTTTATTTCAGTTCATTGATTTATGTCCGATCCCTGACAATTTTCAGATTTATTTTTTTTTGAGATTTTTGCTGCCACAAAATTCTATATTATTCATTAGTTGCATTTTATGGCTTTCTTAAGTAAACAAAACAACAAAACCACACAGGTTAAGAATTAGACTTCTAGGAAAAAGCTGAAAGAGGCTATCCAGAATTACTAAAATGTAAATCACAGTTTCAGAAAATACAAAGGGGTTGAGAATACAGAGGAAAGAAAATTACCTTTTTCCCAGTGCTGATGATTGTTGTACTTGAAGCACCTAGCAATGCCTTTAATTTCTTTGGTAGCAGCAATGAGAAATGTATATTTGTGTGTACATGCACACAATACTGTCAGTTTGATACTAAAGCCGTTCAAGTTGATGAATACTTGGTTTTCATTTCTTGAAGAATGGAGAAGGGAAGGGAAAGTAGAGTTTGTTAGAACAGCACATCTGGTTTGAACCATCTCCTGCATTTATACCTGTTGCATTATGTGCTGCCACTGAAGGTTGTTGTGGGATGCATCCATTCACTCTCTGTTTTCTATACTGGCCTGTCAGAAGCTGTTGCAAGGGAAACTTGAACATGGTCAAGAAGGGAAATAAAGGAGGATGAAAAGTGCTGGTCTGTGTTGAAAGCTGGAGCCTGCGTAACTGGCAGGTTACAGTTCTGGAGTTGGGTGTGCCTTGGATTTGCCATGTGGCTGTCACAAGCTCTTGAAGTGTTGTTCTGAGTTCCCCCTGTGTGAGATGGGGACAGCAAGACAGATCTTGTTAGTCTGACTTCACTAGCCTCTTCTAAATAGCTATAGCTTTCCACATGAGAGGGGTGGATAAATCCAGGAAAGAATTCACAAAAATCTACACCATTTCCTAATCCTATCCATAAAGGGTTTGATCGTGCGTACAGAAATGGACTTGTTCATGCTACTAAGTCTGTTGAGGGGATATGAAACTCCTCTGCCTGGATACAACTCCTTACATGTGCTAGTGGTGTGGAAAGCTGTGTATTGGAGAACTGGAGTTAGAAGGTGATACTTCTGCAGTCTAACTTTGTAACTAACTCATTGTGGGTAAGAATAGGAGGATTAAATATTTAAAGCTTTGAGTTAAACATGTCATCCATGCTTCCTTGTTGCTTCACACCTAAAGCTGGTTTGGATGTGGGGAAAATATTTTGTCTGTTGAGAGTATAAGCAGTTCCTGTACCTTGTGCTGACCCTTGTGTTGCTATGAATGTAATTTACAGTTCTTTAAAACTAGATGGGAGTGATGAGTGTTTGGCAAGCATGAAGTCTTCATAGTAGACACCTCCTATCCCCAGAGCTTCCCTATTATCAAGAGAATGTTTGAACTCCCAGCATAATTAAAGGAAACAAAAAATGATACAACCCTGGTTTTATATCAGCTCCTTAATAATCCTTTGTCTGCCTTCCTCCCTTCCCCTATTTTCTTGGGATCTTCTAAAATATATGTTTTAATAATAACCACTGGAGAACTTGGTATCTGTTCCTGTGTTGGATCTCTTTCTGAAATGCCCAGTGCAGAGATGATCAGCTGTTTGTCTTTGATGCTGGGTAAATACCATGGTGCAGGGGGCAGCATCCTGCTTCACTGTCCATGCTGCATCTGTAGTTTTTAATGTGTTAATTTCCTGTGCACAGGAGTGATGGTGTGGATCTCGCCATTGAGAGATTTCTCACAGGCCATGCATTAATGACCAGTGGCTTAACTAGGCAGATGCTGATCCCTTTTCCTCAAATGTACAGTTGCCTTAAATGGTCCATGACTGGTACACAATTTCATGTATCCTAAACACAAAAGGATCCGTACTTGTGCACACACATATTTATATTTGAGAAGGTTTATTTATTGCAGACATGCAGATTCTGTTACTTGATAAGCCGTCTGTACTTTTGCAGCAAGCCAGATAATCCACTGAAGTGATTTTGTAGAAACAATTTTGGGGGTTTGTTTTTTTATAGAGGAGGATGCTAGATGACTGTAATGTGTGGGCCTTATTACCTTTGACTAAGCACTTAATGTTGCCTATGAGAGCAAATATTAAATTGGCTATGAGCATGATACAGTTGCTTGTCCTAGGCTCATTGCTGTTGTTTACTCTGGTTATTTTTGAGGAATTATCTGGGTTGCTTATATTTGTGTGACAGCCTAGCCCACATCCTGCTTAGATTCTCAGTATACTTTCTGGTAAATTTTTGTTTGCTGTTTAGTCCTGCTCACTTGCCTAGTCCCTAGGTTTGACTTGTGTTGGTTATGTTGCTGTTGTTGGCAGCACAAGTAATTTACTAGATTAATGAACCCACATAAAGTAAATGAGGAAACAGAGGGACTTGGTGGTCCCCAGGACTGAACACTGGGGCTGATCTCTGATAGATTCCTCCAGGTCTTAAGTATCTTCATGAAGCTCTTTTTATTTTTCCCAAGCAAATTGCAGATAATTGCGCTTTGGAAAAAAATATACATATATGTTTATTGAAATACAGAAACTTGAGTGGGAAACAGTTGAAGAGCAATGCTTGACATGCTGGAAAGAAGCAACTTGCCTTCCACAGCTGTTATTGTGAACTTGGTGTTCTGCACCTGAGGTAACTGCTGTACTTTACCCTGACATAGTTTTTGAGAATATTTCTAGGAGCTTGGAACAGAAGTGCTCAACTTCAAGGGGGTTACCCTCTTAAAAGAAATGCTTCCCTCAGCATCAAGCCTGCAGTGCCTAAGCACTGCATTTTCAAGGGGTTCTGTATTGCCTTGTGCTGAAGCCCAGCTCCCTATGGCTTCCTTGTTCAGCTCTCTCATCCCTGTTGCATTTCATGCTCCTGGAAGGAGCAAGGCTGAACAGCTTACCAGAACTTGGTCAGCACCTCCCCATCTTTCCTGCTCCTTCCCAGACCAGCAGAGAGTATGCATACGCAGATAGAAGGCTTGTCTTCTGGCAGACATGCAGGATTTGTGTAGCTGTCTTAGATCATAGCAGAAGGAAAACAGAAAAGGGGAAAGCATTATGATATGGCGACCATTTAAAAAACTCCTGTTACTTTCATTTCTTCAGGTTATATTCTTATTCAAATTATCTCTGTGCTCAACAGAAAATGAAAACGTTTTACAGCACGTCTGTAAATTTGAAGACTTCAAAGTTGCTGGTAGGAGTTATTCATTCTTCAGCCTTTGAAACAGCCAAACTGACCAATCTCTCCTTTGTAGTGGACTGTGTTACAAAACCTGCAGCCCAGGAATGCGTAACTCCTCAGGGAAACCTGAAAACATTCCTAAGTCCCCTTCACTTTAGGAGAAGGTCTTAAGATACACTCAAATTCTTCCCTTGTTTGGGACTTTTCTGAGGAGGTGTGGTGGGTTGACCTTGGCTGGCTGCCAGGTGCATATCAGACGGCTTTCTCGCTGCCCTTCCTCAGCCAGGCAGGGGAAGCAAGTAAGATGAAAAAGCTCATGGGGTGAGATAAGGACGGGGAGAGGTCACTGGCCAGTGTCCATCATAGGCAAAACAGACTCATCTTGGGGAAGATTAATTTATTGATGATTGATAAGAGTATGACAGTGGAAAAAACAGAGACAAAACTAAAACCACTTTCCCCCCAAGCCTCTTTTTCCCAGGCTCAGCTTGAAGCCTGACTCTTCTTCTACCTCCCTGCCTCTGCTGTACTCTGAGTCGTGCAGAGGAATGGGGGATGCAGTCAGTCCATAAGAGTTTTCCTCTGCCTCTACTTCTTCCTTGCACTGATGCTTTGCTCTTGATGGGGTCCCTTCCACATGGTACAGGCCTTCAGGAACAGACTGCTGCAGCATGGATCCCTCACAGACTGCATTTTCTGCTAGAAAACCTGCTCCTGAGTGTGCTCCCCTCCATGGGTTTCAGCTTTCTTCAGGGCACCTGCTGCTTCATGGGCTCCTCCACAGGCTGCAGGATGTGTGTTCCACCATGCTCCTCCATGGTTTGCAGTGGGACATCCTGCTGCACCATAGTCTTCATCACAGGCTGCATGAGAATGTCTGCTCTGGCACCTGGAACATATCTTCCCCCTCCTTCTTTACTGACCTTGGTGTCTGCAGGGCTGTTGGTCACCTTTTTTCTCACTCCTCATTCACAGCTGCTGTGCATCATTTTTTACCCTTAAATATGGTTCCAAAACTGTAGCACCAGTGTTGCTGATGGGTTTAGCTTTGGCCAGTGCCTAGTCCTTTCTGGAAGTTGCTGGAATTGGCTCTGATGCTCCTGGTGTCTTCTCACAAGAGAAGTCCGTGCCCCTTCCTCCCCCCACGCCCCCTAAAGAAATGTGCCAAGCAAACAAACCCAAACCAACCAACAACCTTGCCTTGTAAATCAGACACAGGAGGTAATGCTCTAGTGTTTCTTGGAGAAAGTGAGAAGCAGTTCAAACCCTAATGCAGCATGAGGTAGATAGATGGATACTTCTTCCAGCAGAACTGGGGTTTCTTTTGTGTGGCATGTACAGATACATTCCCCTTGAAAATGAATACATACATGAACATAACCTCACTTTTGCTAACATTTGATGCTCAGTGACAGAAGGTGCTTCCTGTGACTTGCCTTACATATGTGTTTGATATGCAGAAGAGGTGTTAAAATGGAGTCCAATATGAAATACAATGCTGCTGTCTGTGCTGTTCTGATGCTAACTGAAATTCACTTAAAGAAATTCATTACTGAAGCTGCTGTAATATAACCTGAGCATATTTTCATAGTTGTAATCTCTGTAACACATCCAGCCAAGATTCTGGTTTAGATGAGAAAATGAAAGAATGAGCAGCAGCATCATGTGCTTGGTTATTCTTAACTTGCAGCAAAGCATTTAAGGACTATATCAGATTGTTGACTAAGTGCAAACCTTTTCATAGACTTGAAATATACTGTCCTGAAAAAATGGGTATAGTGCTGTTTTGCTTCTATGTGTAAGTATGGACAGTACTAGCTTAGTCTAGTATCTGCCAGGTAGGTACCATGTTTAAGGCCAGGTTGGACAGGGTCTTGAGCAGCCTGGTTCAGTGGAAGGTGTCCCTTCTTGTGGCAAGGGGGTTTGGAACTGGATGGTCTTAAGATCCCTTTCATCCCTAAGCATTCTGTGATTCGATATTGCTTTCCAAACCCTGAGGACTCGTTTACTATGTAAACTTTGGACAAGGTGGGTGACAGTTCTTTGCTTCATTGTGCTTTTTATAAAAGTGCAAACAGTTGTGTTCATTACAAGATCAGTAGTTGTAGCCTTGAAACTCTTACAGACTTTGAAGTACGAAATAGTATTTTTAGTTGGCAGCAGCCTCTCCTAAAGAGAGTTGTTCACCTTGCATATCACTTGTGTGTCTTGGTCAGTTATTCTAAGCAGAAGGAAACACAGAGAGTAGTTGAAGTAGAGAGCACAGTAGATCTTGCTGAAGAATGAAACTTGGCACAAAAAAAAGGTAGAATGAATAGTTGTGGAGTTAGCTTTTAAACCTGATCCATCCTGTGATCTTAGTCGCATGAGTAGATGCTTGTTGACTTGCTCCCTAGGCAGACATTTGAGGTTTGAGTATTTTGTTTTACATCCAAAGGAAAACTGTTATTAAAGAATGACCCTATCTCTTTTTGATGTTCTTGCTGGCCATTTTCTCCTAATTCATTTTAAGGGGTGTTTGATAGAAGAGAGCTTCTTGGCAGCTCTCCATCTTAATAGCTTCTGAGAAAATGCATTGATTGGCCCTTTTGTTTTCAAAAGATTGCTGTGATTTTCAGTCATTATCTGTAAGGAAATCAGTGTAATTTATTAAACCAGCATCGTGGATTAAGAATTAAAGACCTGATTCTTTTATCATTTGAACTGGCGTTATGTTGATATTACCCATGAGGAACTTTAATAAGACAAAGAGCAAGTGGAGGAAGCTCCAAAGAATTCTTGAAAAGCAAGTTTCTGTACCTGTTTAATAATGTCAGAATGGATTCTTGAAAATAAATTCTAATTTTTTTCTGTTGCTTGTACCAAGGACAAACTGCATTTTTTGGAGTGTGGGTAATGAAAACAGTCCAAACAGTATCATAATAAAAATATCTTACAAGAATGAGTTTATGCTTATGCCTGAGAAAGAACACTTAGCTAGCACTCTGTATACAATGTTTCCAAATTTTGCAGGGAAAACAGCTTGCATTTAATCAGAAGAGAAAACTAATCTTTCTAGTCTCCCTGTTTTTTACTGAAGCAAAATACATGCAGTGGCTCTAATTTCTTGTTCCTTTCGCAAGCAAGTTAGGTTAGATGAATTTCAGTGGTATGGCTTAGGTAGATTTAGTTTGCCTGTAAAACGTGTCTGAGAAGCTTTACAGAATTGAAATTTGATGCTTGAGGTGTAAAAGGAATAAATTACTTCCAAACATTCCATTGTGGCTTCATAAAATTGTAAGACAGTAATTATGTTTTATCAGGGTCATCTCATCTTCGTTTATTTTAATTCTGTGAAGTTTTGTTTTAGAGACCCAGTGTAGAGAAAATTATTCACTTAAGCATAGCATTTTAATGCAATTTAATGCAGGAATTAGTCCACAAAGCCTGTTGCTTACTACAGTAGAATTCTGTTGATTATATCAAGTAGTGACTTTCCAGGTCTCCCCTGTAAGTAGACAGTGCTTTAATCTTATGATAAGGACAATAGGATAAACCCAGTCATCAGGAGGTTTGGGTGCACAGTCTTTAAACCATTCAGTATTAAGTAAGAAGTAATCTAATCCTGCTACATGTGAAGTATGGTAGTCTGAATTAGGGAAGTGTAATCTTGTGTCTTTCACTGTAAATTCATTCAAAACTTGGGTTTAATATTTTTTTTTTACTCTCTTTAGTTTGTTTGTTTTTGTTTGTCTCTGTCTTCAGAGCATGCAATGGAGGAGTTGGGACATGAATCACTGTAGTGGTTCCTACTAGACACGATTTCTCAATTCTACTTAGCCTTCAACAAAAACAAAGCCTTTGGTCAAAGCCCATGCTAGTAAGTTGTCTGCCACCCTCAGAAACGTATTTAATGGAATGGTTGGTTAAAGCTGGAAAAGCTTTTTGCAAGTATCACGACAACAGTTATCACAATGAACAGAGGCCTGTTCTGCAGTTCTGAGCTACGGATGGTGTCTCCTTTGGTACTGAATAGTACTGCAAGATTTAAAGGGAACAAAAGCCTGTGATACACAAAGGGAACATTTTCCCTGCTAATAATAGGCTTGGGACTGCCATAAACTCTTTATACAACAATACATATTATCTTTCTTAATTTTTGGTTTTTTTTTTTTGATCTTCTTTGTGGTTGAAAACCTGGCTAAATAACTTCCTAGCACTTTGCAGCAATTCTTGTGTGTGCTCTTCACTGTGGTAAGCATAGTCAGCAAGGTCAGTAAAACAAATGTTTCAGGACACTGATCTAGACCAATGCCTCATGTAATGGGTCTCATATCAACTAAAAGGGTAGGCATAAAGATTTTTTTGATCAGTTAATTCCCTGAGATGCTGACAGCTGCCATTTTGTTATTGCCTATGACTGGCACATTCAGAAATAATGTCTCAGGGCTTCCTCCCTGGGCAAGCTCTCGTATGCCTTCGAGGGGGAAACAGTGGAGCAGGATGGCAGCACCTCCTGCTTAACTGTATTTCAAGTAGTGGTGTGTTGTTTACTGATAAACCAAGTCTTTACATTTTTTCTGCTAAGAAATGGGACTGGTGGTGGTAGGGATAGTGGGGGAGGTCAATGCAGTGTTTGGTAGGCTGGTATATTTGGCAGAGAACACTTCCTCTGAATGCTCAGCTGCTAAGGTTGGACCAGTCCTTTCCAAAATTATACAAACGTTTCTTCAGCAACCTAAGAGTTGATTTTTTCCTGGAAACACTCTGGGTCATGTGTTAGTACTGTTATTGATGTTTCCTTTCTGGGCTTATATAGTATAACTGATAGAATTACAGTGTCAAGGCATAATTGAACAAATTGTGTGTATTGCGCATAGTCAAGCTTTTATTTTCTTGCCAAAGTCAACTGATATTTGAATATGACAAGGGAACAAGACAACAAAGCTAGAATTAAGGGGCTTCAGCTACTTTATGGGGAGCATGCTGGCATAGCTTGTAGAGGAAGGCACAACTTCTAAAAAAACTGTAAAGATTGTGTTTACTTTGGAGCTGCTCTGCTATCTGCTCTGAAGATAACAAAGGCCACAGTATATGTCTTATGAAGAACAGAAAATTCATATCCAAATATAAGAGGATTATTTTCCTTGTATTTTATCAATTAGGAGCTGATAGAGGAGTATTGTGATCCGTGGAACAGTCGTATGCTCATGGGTTTTGCAGGATGTGAAATTTTATTTCCCAAGCCGAAATTAAATTGATTCAGAAATATGGTATTCTCTTTCCATGCTTAATTTCGCAAATATTGTTATCAGGCATTTTTCCACAATAGAATTTAACTTTCATATTAGTATATTTAAGTGTAAAATGGGGAACTATGTCTTAAATAAATGCGCACTGTAACCACTGATGCTGTTTGGTTTTGCAGGTTGTCTTCTGGATTTTGGGTCTGAAGGTACCCTCTTACTTTCTCTGCAAATCATGGACATCGTTGGCTTTCTGAAGTCTCAATTCATTTGCCACCTTCTGATCTGCTACATATTTATAGTGTCAGGACTGATCATTAACTTCATTCAACTTTTTACACTTATACTTTGGCCAGTCAACAAGCAACTATTCAGGAGGATCAACTGCAGGCTGTCTTACTGCATTTCAAGCCGTAAGATTTCATTTTGTTTTTAAGAGTATTTCATATTTTGTCTTGAGAGAACTGGTAGAAAAGTTCTGAAACAGATTTAAAAGTCACATATGTAAAGGTCATTACTGGTTCCTACAGCACTTGTTTGCATGAAGAGGTGTGTGCTTTGTTGAAGTGTCCTGTTCTTCTTAAATGTTTTGCTCTTTTATATTGGCTACTTGCTTGACTCAGGATGTTGAAGAAAGACTTCCTCTCATTTGGCTATCCATCATGTTCCATTAAGCCAAATAAGAAATATTGACCAAATAATAGCTGGACTTCCTGAGATGCATTATCTGTAGGCTTACAGTGTTAACAAGTCACTTCCAATAATGCTTTCAATCTTTTTATCATGATTTTGTTTATGGTCTTGGTTTTAGTTTTTCATGTGTGAATACTGTTCAGGACTGAGAAATAACAGTAAAATAAGGAAAAATCTTTTATTCCGTGTGCTTCTTTCTTAAGCAAGTTGTAAACTGTTGTTTCTTTGAGTAGACATTTCGGACGTTATGCTGCATCTGTGTGGATTGATTGTATGAACATAGTTATAATGTGGAATACAGTGTAGTAAGTATTGAAAGAAGCAGAGGCTGCAATTACTTTTATTTTCTGGGGGAGACAGGAACATAGCGTAGGATATTACATGTAGAAAAAACAGATCTTTATAACTGCTGGGACATGACAATGCACTGATGCTTGACTAAACAGGTAATTCCAGTGGAATGAATGACACGTGTATCCATTCATTTCTTCTTTGTTAGTAGGAGGCTGATAGAATCTCCACCCATCAACACTGAATTATCAGAGCATGTGTAGTTTTCTTGATAGCACCCACCAGTCTACTTACATATTTGTTTTTAAAGAACAGTGGCAGCAGTTTCAGTAGTGATTTATTGCAGTGCAACTTCTGGCTTCCTCATAATTGCTCTCAACTTAAAGCAGAGAGCATTCCCTGCAGAAGCTGTAAAGTAACATGGTGCTTTTGTTCAGTGGCTGAGTGCTTGGTAATGAAAGTGGCCACCTCCCAGAGAGATTCCCTTGGATCTTTCTGAAACTAGAAAGTGCTTTCTGAACAGCAGACTGTTGTAAAGTGCCTGCCTTTTGAGGCTCCCTAAAGATTATTCAAGTGTGATGTCACTGTCAATGCCAAGTGACTTATGGATGGTTTCATATGGGGAAAATACAGCCCTCCAATGTAGTGTTTAAGAGTTGTGTTACAGAACTGCCACAGGGTGGTTTCTTTCAGGTCACTTGTTCTGCTACTAGCAACCTTAAAAGGCAAAGCATTTATTAGTATTCGTAATGAACTGCTTGAGGGAGATACCTGCCACAAATTGGAGTCCACTAGGGGTTATTTATCGCTCATCAGTGACTCTGATGTGCAAATATTCAAAGCATCTTTTTAAATGTATTTTGACTTAAATGTCAAAGCTGCATCGGCAGGTATACGCCCAAGTAAATTATGGGTGCTGTTTTATTATTTCTGTAATAACAAGAGGATGTTCCTGCTGAAAGATTTAATTGTGTCCATGTGTATGCCCCAGAAGTAAGGAGTTTGCAAGTAATATTCATTTATATGTACAAACAGTGGCATGAATATAGCCGGGGTTTTGCCTTCTACTTGGTAGCATAGTATATATTTGAAGCCATGGAATGTAGAAGATACAGCTGAACACGTAAAATGTACAGTTGTATATAGGTATGTACAGGTATATTATTATTATTTTTCATGCAGTGTCTTCTGCCCTGTTCTTGCTTTTGGCTTCTTAGAGCAGAGATATGAGCTACTCGAGTTTCCAGACTGAATTCTTCAACTGCCCTCAGTGTAGTCTCATCTAGGGGCTAGTCATTGTTCAAGAACAAATGCATACTTGTCCTTGGTTGGGCAGATGGCTCTGTACTCAGGATTTGCTGATCTAGTCTCCAGTGTTGATGCCAGTGAAAAAGGTTGTGTTGTGAGAATTTTACCCAGCCATGCTCAAAACAAACTGTATTTAGGTAAAAGACAATTACTCTAGCTTTTAAATAGGGCAAGGCTGTTGGTGTGTTGAGTAGTAACTTGTGTCGGTATGGGTCTGCTGAAAGTCATGGAAGCAGCCTTCAGTTTGAGGGAATGAAGTTTAGCCTTGGCAAATGTAGAGAGGCATGTGCTTCGTAATGGTGACAAGCATCACGTTGCTTTGAGTGGCTTTGAGTGGAACAGCCGGAGTCCCCGAGTAAACCGAAGAGTGAAATGGAGCAGCATGGTTTAACTTAAGAATGGAATGATGCTGCAGCTGCCTTTAAAACTTGAAAGTACGATGAGTTTCCATTAGATGTCAAAGGTAGAGATAAATGATTCCATAAAATCAGGGAAAGTGTTTAATCTCTGAAACTATGCTTTTTGAGACAGTTATTCTATGTTTCAAGTTTTATTCTACCCCTCTTCTTCCTACCTCCTTTCTAGTACAAGAACAAAATATTCTCACTTCACATGCAATGTCTGCTATCATACTGCATATGGGAAGCTGTTGTGGTTGATGACTTATTCTAGCTTCACTAGTTCAGCTAGAGTTGGGGCTGCAACAACTTGCTTTTAATGGAACACAGTTACCAAGTTATTACCTTCAATAACTGGTATTGGGAATTTGTTGTCTTTCTTCAAACCAGTTGTGAATCCTGCTTTCCTGCACTATCTTAAAAAGTTGGCTGAACACATAAAAGGAACAGATTGTCTTGGGTATTAGTGACGTGCGCACATGGTTGTGTAGCTTGCTGGGTTAGTGAGAAAGTGGCTTGTACTTCATGAACCAGTTTGTGCTTGGTAGGCTGGTACAGTGCTAACCTGGGGTGAGCAGAGAATGCTGGGCTTCTGCAGGCTGTCTGGGACATAACTCTGCCATGGATAAAGACTGTGAAAATGGGACATACACACAGAGGACAAATGGTTTCTTTAGTGGTGCTGGGTCTTTATACTCAGGAAGGTATTTGCTTATGAGTGGTGTAGTTGTTGATAGCTTGTCCTGTTGCTGCCACAGTGTTGGGGAAAACTAACTTCTTGTGTTGAGATCCACCTTGTGCTCCCAGGGTGAGTGGCAAACTGCCCTCCTGCTGATTTGTTGCACTTTGAGGTGAACTTTGCATAAACAAAAGATCTGGCAACAGTGGCACAGTGGTGTGGACAGGTGCATAAGGGCTTTAAAATAAATTGACTTAACTTCTATTCTGCCTTCATAAATAAATTACAGTAGTACTAACACCTATTCTTGTGCTATGAAAGGGGTGTTATTACACCTCTGGGTAAAGTTACGCTAGGTGGACTGCAGTTTACAAATCCCTCTGAGGGGGAGGCCCTTTGCATTGAAAGGGGCACCCTGATGCCTGCTTATTGCAGCAAAACCAAGATGGAAATTGATTATTCTTATGACTGAGCTTTCTAGAAACAAAACCAGAGGAAACTGAGAACTGCTTCAAGTTCATTATCTTGGTTGGCTGTTATGAGACAGTAAAGCTAATTCCTTCCATGTATAAGTGTAGGCTTTGCAATGTGAGAACTAGGCATGCAAGTAAGGCTCAGTGGTAGTACTGGGGCCACGTTAATCCTCAAGCTATTGTTTCCCTCCATGCAGCCCACCGCCCACTTGGAGATCAGAGGAGCCCTTGGCCATTTGCTTGTTTGTACCAAGGTGGTACAGGGCACAAGAGAATTTTTTTTGATGCAGTTGGGCAGGTGGGAAACTAGAGGGTCCTGAAGAGACAGGGTGCTCATCTTTCTCCACTTTCCTCTCCTGACATCTTGCATTGCAGAGAAAGCAGACTGCTGCTGTTCAAAGTATGCCACAGTATCCTTAGTATGATCCTATAGTGTTTTATTTATAAGGCAAACAGAGTTATGCATGTCAAGGGAGACGTAGCAAAAAGCTTTCATGGAGCACTGTGGAACTGTTTTCTTAGCCTGTTTGCAACTGATTTGAGTAATCTGTGTGAAATTGCTTTTTCTCAAGTGCTACTTGTATGTATAAGCCTTTGTTACCTTGGTTCCACATACATCCAACATCCACTGGTAAACATTATGAAAAGTTTACAACAAAAAACACTGATGGCAAATTGAGGGCCAGATTTGATAGTCATGCAAAGAGAAAATGTTGATTTGAACCTCTGGAGTTCTTAGCTCAAGCTTTGGAGTTCTCACGTTAGCTTTCTGGTTTCTCTCAAGCCCCACACCAGGGAGATGACTGTAGAAATAGAGTGTACTAAGGAAACGTCCATGTTAATTTTAACCTAGTTAAACTCAGCTACTGATGGCAGATTAGTTAATGGTAGACAGGTGTCCAAGTATCTGTCTGGGCAGTGAAGTGTTTGTTGCAGCTTGCATTGAGTTCCATGCTGCTGTGGCACTTTCATTCTCAGTACTCAGGCTACTTTGGTAGCTCTAGACAAACCTTTGCCATACCTCTTTTTTGTAGCATAGTTTTTAGGTTTCTTCCCATATTCCCTGCAAATCTGAAGTAGGAATTTGCATGTCAGACTAGGAGGGTGCTCTGCTTGAGTTCCCATCGTCGGGGTTGATCATTGAGCTGTGTACAAGAAGTTAGGTGATTAGCTTCCTTTAAAATTTACTTTTGTTAATGGTGTTCAAGGCCAGGTTGGACGAAGCCTTGGGTGGCATGGTGTAGTGTGGGGTGTCCCTGCTTATGGCAGGGGGGTTGGAACTAGATGATCTTAAGG
>JBCJKH010058671.1:0-20075 GCA_039877255.1 Loriculus beryllinus
GAAGAAATTCTTTACTGTGAGGGTGGTGTTCTTCAATAGGAGTACAGCACTGGTGGATAAGGGAAAAGCAACTGGCACATCTGCTTAAACTTGTGCAAAGCATTTGACACTGTCCTGTGCAACATCCTTGTCTCTAAAATGGAGAGGCATGGGTTTGATGGATGGGTCACTTGCCCTAGGAAATGAACATGAAAGGTTTCTGTGTGTGTGGTCAGATAATTTGCATGTATACATGATTCTGAGCTCACTACCTATTGTCAGTTGTCTCTGCTGGTGTACCTTCTGTAATATGGCTAAGTTATGGTTTACTTGGGTGGTTTTGCAGGTGGTAGTTGAATGTAGGACTTGCTGCAGAGGCAAGACTATAACTTCTTTCTATGATTGTGCTATCTGGTCCTCCTCTGAGCTAGACATGGATGTCCTAGCCAAAAAAAAGCCTATTCTTATTGGAGCTGTGGCTTCTCTGGTTACTGTATAAGGGGAGCTGAACTAGTAATGAACTGCATATCTGAGTTCTAGAAAGGCAGGTGCTATCTGCTAAATGTGTACCAAAAGCTCCAGTGTCAACAGTAAGGGTGAATGATGTAATGCCACCTTACAGCCAGAACCACCCTGAGATCATGAGCTCATTTCATATTAAATAATAATGATCAGTTGGAATTCTTTATCATTACTAATCTGCCAACAGATTTACTAATCAATTTTGTCTTGAACATGGCAAGGAGATTGGGGCAGCTCTTTCTGCTAGAGCCTCTGTTGAGCCAAAACCACCAGATCAGATAGTTTGGCTGTGCTGCTGCCAGTATCTAACGTAAAAGTAATTTTTAACTGTTTGTAGAATGAACATCGAAAACCCCAGTGCAGATGTAGAGATTGCAGCAGGAGAAAGGAGTGGGAGGCAATAAGCTGCAGGAAGGGAGTTTTGGCAAAGGTTCCTGTATGCTACTTACATCTTTAGCTGTATTTTCCAAGCTCTTCTAGCTGTTACAGTGAACGATAGTCTTGGGAGACCTCAGAATTTTCAAGCCTTTCATGACAAACTTGGATAATTCTCCTTTTAGGAAATATTACACTATTTTGAAGTAGTAAAATTCTGCAGAGATGTATGTAGGTGGGTTCGTAAAGATAATCATGGTGAATTTTATGGATCTGAGAAATAAATTGCCTCTGCCACCTCTCCCCGACCTGTGTCTATATTGCTCAGTAGGTCTCTAGGTTAGTGGTAGGGTGGAAAAATAATTTTCCTCCCTATTTTTCCCTTTCACCCCTTGCTACTATTTCCCTCTTGCTATTATTTATTCAAAACCATCTGTGTTATAAGAAATGTAGTTGTCACTGCTATTTACACTGTAACATGAAAAAAATAAAGTGTAAAGTAATATTTCAGAGCTTGGGGGTCTGTTGTTGGGATTTGGTTTTGGTTTTAAGCATCAGGTTATTTATCAGAGGCATGGATGTTTCTTCTAACCTAAGTACATGTTGTTTTTCCGCTACTGAGACATCAGTGTGAAGTAATTGCTGAAATCTTGTTCATTTTTCTTTTTATTTTCACTTGGCCTTCACTGACTTTACAGTTTGGTTCAGGTCAAATTGTACATTTGTCTTTTAAAGCATCTGAAGCAATAACCTCAGTTTGTCCTTTAGATCCTGAAAGCTTATTTTTCTGCCCAACTTTAATTCAGCTCTTTATGGTCTGTGCTGAAATTATTAGAGGTACGAAATGATTTCTTTTTAATGAAAAATAAAAGGCGTGCATCAAGCATTGCACAGACGTTGCAAGAGTATCTTAGAAAAAAGCTCTTGTGTTTTGCTGCAACAGTCGCTGGTCAGTTTGTTTTCTAACAATCCTGATTTATGGAGATGAAAACAGGACCCTTGAAAGTTGCCTGTCCAGTGAGAACAATTCATTAATTAGCACTTCTTCACTCGTGATTACAAGCAATATAACCTTATGTCCTGGAATTTCCTTTTTGCCCCCAGAGAGCCTAATCTGTATAACACATCTGTGTCTCCACATATGGTTATATGCACCAGGGTAAAAAAACTGTTATAGATACTTTACAAAATAACATACTTCACAAAGATTTACATTTTCTGCATCAGCATTATAATTTATCTGGCAGATTTCTATCATCATTCTGCTGGGGAATTTTGCATTCTTCAAAATGGAGACCACACTAGGACATCCATTTTGAGTTACGTTTAGACATCATAGAGAGCAGCCATGGTATGACAATTATTATTTTGATCTTGGAACTGACAGAATAGGCCCTTGAAGTAGAGGGCTCTAGATTATTTTTTAATTTATTTTTAATTTTTACTTTTTGCTTTGTTTTACAGAAGGGAATTGTCATTGCTGACAGACATGGTGCTTCTCAGCAGGTGCAAATAAATGGAGGGAGAGCCTGCTCGTCTGAAGAGACAGCTAGGAGACAGACCTGGATTCTCTGTGAACAGGGGTGCTTGGAGAGAGCGGAAGCAGAAAATCTTTGTCTGGCTTAGAATACTAACAAAACTTAGACTACAGTGGTGACAAGGGCAGGCTTTACAGAACTCGTCTCTGCAGCACTCCTTAGCAGTAATGCAACTGGTTGAAAAATTCCTTTACGAAGCATAAGTACCATATGGTTTTGGTTGGTTGGGTTTGGGTTTTTTTGTGTGAGATAGTACCTAGATGTATTAATTTAGAATTACAACACTGAAGAGGAGTTCTGAGAAAATAAAAGATTACTGAATGGGAAGAGGGAATCTTGGATGTATGTAGACTGCCGTTCAAAGCTCTGTGATGGCTGGGTCAGGTAGTAGTGTGTCTCAGGGAAACCTTTACACAAGGAATCTGGGCCTGCATGAGAGCAACGCTGATCCAAAGCTAGAAACAGTAACCAAGTCGGTTTAGAGATAATTGGTTTTGGATTCAGCTCACTCTTACAGCAGGTCAGCTACTATCGCAGGCCTGGTGGCTCAGCCTTAGATTTCAGTGAAGAATTGCAGCAATCTTTGATCCTGCAGCTATTAATGCCACAAATAATGTTGCTTTTCAGAAGAGCAAAATTTGCAGAAACACCTCCTGTTGTCTTTCATGGCAGCTTTTGGGTGCTTCTAGTCTGGCTGCGCTTACGGAAGGGGAACAGTGTGATGCTCGGTTCTTTGTGAGACTTAATTTGCTGTATTATTGTGGGCAAGGCACGATCCATGTTTAAGAATGGAAGATGGGGATGCTAATGGGGGAACTGGACCAAATGTTAATGTTCCAGAGCCTGTATGTAGGTAGTGTGGCTTACTAGGAGGTGATGTGTCCTGCGTAATGAACACTGAGACCTGTTGACAATCTGATAGTATTTTATCATGAGTTTAGCTTTGACAGTAGTGAAATCATTGCTCACAGGTTTTATCCTTTGAAGCAGACGAATTAGGGTTTTGCATCTTGTCTGACTCTGGGGAGACCTTGACCTTGGTTGTAGTCTTCTGTTGTCCTGTGTAGCCTCACCACTGAGTGATAGTACTAAGATACTTCTGAAGCTTAGTTACAAAGCAGCTTTTACAGAATCTGCTACTAAGATAATGAAGTAGCTGCCAAAGTTCAGGTTTGTTAAGAATCACTCCCTTTTCTGCAATTAACAGAATGCCTTTGCAGACACCGGCATATAGATTCAGTTCTAAAGCATTGTGATAAGGCCATAATGATCATGAACCAGTTTGTAACAAATGAGTACTTCCTTCATAAACTTTTCTTTCACTGTTTACAGAAAAAAAACCCAAAACAACAAAACAAAACAAGCAAATAATGATAGGAAGAGAGGATAAAAAGAGAAAACTTTTACTGGAAATAAGTACATTAGCTCTTCTGAGAAGTGTCCTGTGCAAGAGACTGTAACTTTGGAGATATGTGTAAAGGCATCACATTTGAATTTCTTTACTCAGGGAGTTACTGCAGTAACAAGTGATAGGATGAGAGAAAATGACATTAAGTTGCACCAGGGAAGGTTTAGCTTGGATATTAGGAAAGGGTTGTCAAGCATTGGAACAGGCTGCCTAGGGAAGTGGTAGAGTGACCATCCCAGGGTGTATTTAGAAGATGAGTGGATGTGGCACTTAGGGATACGGTTTAGTGGTGGACTTGGCAGTGGGTTAACAGTTGGACTTGTTAATTTTAAAGGTCTCTTCCAATCTAAGTGATTTTGTGATTCTGTGTCTACTGTGTTTTGTGATAACTGCCACTGCATATGTACTGCTAGGCTATAGGAAGCCTATGGTAAAACGTGTTGGCATGAACTCTCAGGAAAAAGGTTTAATCTAAGTCATCCTGTCTCCTTTTGATAAGCTGAAAACAGCCCCATACTGTGTTCTTGCAGCACCCTGTAAAGTGTCATAATTTAGTCATACATCAGGATCCTGGGGTGGAACTGCCCTGAAAAAGTAAGTAAAACCTGGATCTGCAATATTTCTTCTTTGGTGGCACTACCATTTGTTTTCAACACAGTGGATTAAATGAGGAAGGTTTCAGTTAGGTAGAGTTATCCCGTTAGCAATTTTTGAAAGTATTTTGGGACCTGTGACCTGAGTTCTTGCTACTGGTCATCCCTGCATTTACTGAAGTGCAAAGTCTAGCTTTGTAAATGGCATTTGTTTGACTGGGCAGTCAGCCCTGGCTTAATCCCTAACACTGACTGTCCAAGGAAGGCTTGGACTGAATTTACTTTAAGGAATGAATACATGCAATGATATGCTTGCAGTCTGTGTCCTTTTCCTTCATTCATACCAAGTAGGAAACTGGACAGTGTGTACACCAGCTCCTGCCTGGCTGTCCCACATGAAAGGAACAACATAGGGAATGCTGAGTCTTGTCAGATCTCATGCTGGTGGGACTCAGTTTGTGTGTAATGTTGCTGGAATGGTTCACCCCTTCACAATCAAATTTTAAATACATCTAACCTGACTTACTATCCCTCCTACCCATATATTTATTTGAAACCGTATGTGTTTTGTTTACGGAAAGCTGTTTACACTGTGCTTAGTACCATCTCTGATACCATGTGATCAACTCTCACCTACAGGTCAATTGATAAAAATCAGTGATTCAGAGGTCTGGGTCAAACATGCCTTTTTGTGGTACATCATTTTCGCCTTGATCCGTGACTTAGAGATAATATTAAAAAGGCCATGATTTAGAAGAACTAAAATTGAATAAATTTGATTTTCACATTTTCCAGAGGCAGAATTCACTGTTTCAAGAGTTTATATCCAGCATGGCAGGAGAGGCAAGGAAAACCAAAGTGGTTGTTAGAAACTTCTTTGTTTTCAGACCATCTTGCTACTTTTCTCTGCTTGAATTTAAACGCTGTAAATTCTAGGGGGTTTCATTTTTTAATATTTCACCCCTGCCACTTGCTTAAATCGGTCAAGTATTCAGTTTCACGTTTGTCTCTGTGGCTGTTATGAGACATGTTCCTTGTCTTCAGTCCACTGTGTGTTTTTTTCAGTTTCAATTCAGACCACTGGGTTGCTCCACCTGTGAGTAGATAGCTATTTGTGATGTCTTGCCCTTGCATTTAAAACCTCTTTTGGAAGGCTTGCTGTTTTTCCAGGTCACTGTATTAAGCTGGCTGTGCCAACAGCAGGGTGAACTGGAACAGCTGTGATTTCCAGTATCACAAGGACTGTTCAAGTCCTCCTTAAGGCTTAAGGTTGTGATCTTTCTCTCTCTGTCATCATCCTCTCCTGAAGCTCTTTCCCAACCACACTGTGGAAACTTTTTTTAAAGCTGTGATCTTTAAATCTGGCGAGTCATTCTGCCAGTCATTAGCTAGAACAAGCATATGCTGCTTAGTCATGAAGTGACACACATCCCAAGGGAATGTTCCAGCTCCCGGATTCCTATGTGCTTGATAACAGATCTCTCCCAGTCTCTTGTAACTAAATATTTATCAAGTCTTAGAGAGAGAATTACTTCCTCTCTCACTCAGCTGCGTTGTCACCGAATGTGGTTTGTATCTTCGCTTTAATGGATATGTAGTTATTTATACAAAGCTCTATAAAGTTATTTAAACAACTTATCTAATAGAGACTTACCCAACAGTCAGTGTTACACAGAGTTGGAGACCCTTGGGTTAAAGTCCAGTTTAAGGGCCTGAAACAAGATCTTCCATGGTAGCTGTAAATAACTGCTAAGCTAATAGGAGAAGTGCTATACAGGGAGAAAGGTCTTGTTTTGCTTTTTGTGAGCATTACGTGTAGCTTAGGGATGTTCAGAGCTGACCTCCAATTGTCCTGGTGAACATGCTGAGGAAAAGCCTGCTTGAAGGTTTCTGCTTTGAGACTTCAGGGGTTTGCTTCAGTCAGTGACATACCTATGGAGTAATGCTAGGAAGGGTTTGATGACATCACATCATGAAAGTGGACCTGCCTGCAGGGCTGGAAAGCAGCTTTTGCAGGAATCAGTAGTGCTTATAGTGGACTTAGTCATCAAGTATCACTTGATGCTGGATTTTTAATTCTGTGTTTATATGTTAAGTTGGAGTTACTGATACAGGGAAGCATTAGTTATGTATGTCCTGGTATTGTCATTTTAGAATGAAAACCAAAAAAAGTAGGATTGCCCTTGAAGCATTCATGAAAGTATCTCTGTTTCTTAGGGAACAGATCTTAATAACTATTTGTATATTTTTAGGTTCTTGTTATAAAGAAAGAAACATTTATTCTTGTTCCTAGATGCTTCTTGACCCATTTGAAAATGTGACTAGGAAAAGGACTGACTGCATTTCAACTAAAGATATGATCATAGTAGGCTTGGGGGAACACCTACCCCCTCCTTTCCAACAGGAAGGATTTAACAGTCAGGATTTCTTGCTCTCAGGAGCATTTTTATAAACTCTGGAAGACAGGAAAATATATAGGCTTTACATCATGGGCAGAAGATCAGTAAAACAATTGCTTTATTTCAGTCTTGGCAGGCAGTGGGACGCTGAGCAGCCTTTTTGGAGAAACCCAGCAAGCTGTACTTGCAGCCTGGTAGATTCAGTGGCCATGCAGAGCTCTCTAGAGCAAAACCAACTACTTCAATTCGGTGTGCTACTGAATAAGTAACCAATGCAGACTCAAAGCACCAACCTTTGGTGCTTGTGAAAACTAAGTTCCTGTAATTAAGGAACTACTCAACTCTGTGATAGTTTCAATGCCTGGATATGTTTAAAATGCAATGTGACATGAAGGAAGGGGAAGAACAGTTTTTGAGATTATACTTTCATTTGTGCTCCTAAGCCTAACCATTAATTTAGCACCAGGTTTAATTTCATTCCAGGTTTTCATTTGCTCAGTTACCTAGGGTAAATGTGAAGTGGATTTAGTGGCATTTAAGCAGCATTGTTTCAGGCTTGTGCTAAATTAAATCAGGATGTGAAATCAGGATGTGGCCTAAACTGTAGCAAGTGCAACATATTCTTCCACAGTTCTCTTTTCAGTGCTTATTTCAGTTTATGCTGACAAATATTTCATGTTTTATCTACTTACCTTTTTTTGCACTGTTGTTTTGAAAGAAGTATGGTTGATGTTTAAGGCCTGACTTACTGAATTGAGTTTGAAGGGTTCTTTTTCCTTGTCTCGGCAGCAGCAAAGTAGAGTTAGGACAGGATTAAGATACATAATTGCATGTAAAAATAAATCAATTCAGTTGCTCTTTTGTGGAGACACTGCATGCTGCTCCTTGTTATTTTTATGCATATGAAGTTATCACAGTTTCTAACATGAAGGCTCACAAGCAGTCTCCTTCCTTCTGATGGCACTTTTGAGCAGTGAGACTGCACAGCCATGCTACTCTGTTACATCCGGTAAAGGCAAAGACAACGTCGTTTTCATTTAAACTTAAAAGGGCCCTACAGCATCCTTCATCCTTGATTTACTCTATATGCATGTAGGAGTCATATCTGCAGTTGTGGTTTTGGGAAGGGTCTCTTTATCAGTCTGTGATCGGGGGCATTTTTCCTGGGGGTAGGCAGCAAGGATGGATGTTTCTGGGAGAGATGTTTACGGAACGGGGGCTGAAACTATCACAGACCAACAACCATGCCTTTTGCATGGAAGGTAAAACCTTACAAGCAGTGTGCCACTCCTCTGCAGCAGGTCTGTTGCTCCGTGAGAGCTGGGATAGCCAAGTGGGAGCACTTCACATGCAGCCTGGCAAAGGGAGGGTATGTACCTCCTGGCAGAGGGAGCAGGTCTGGGAGAAACCTGCCTAGCCAGGGCTTCCCCTTCATCTGACACACTGAGCTCTCCTTCACCAGTAGTGTTCTTGTCAGTGGTTCGTCGTCTGTGCAAAGGGCAAAGTACAGTGGCATTTCAACAGGGGGAAATTTCTTCATCTACCAAAGGGGAGAGAGAATAATAGGGCCTAAACTGCTGAATCTATGTTAGAAAGACAGGTCTTATAAGCATGGCTCTGCTTTACAGAGTTACATTGGGTATTTGGCCTGGTGAATGTGAAAGTTCTTACCTTCCCTGGTGGGATGCTTTGTGTGCAGTGGTGTTGTAGGAGGTCTAGACAAAGCAACAAATCCAGCAGCGCTCTATTTGACAAGTGTGTCCCCTTTGCCCAGCACACCCAGCTCCACCAGTGAAAGTAACCTTGTCAGTAGCTTAGTTTGTGAGATGCCTCCAGTCATGTGGCATTGCAAATAGATTGAAGACCTTAGTTCCTTTGAGTTCTCTGTTCTGATCCTGAGTCTTCCCCCAGTATTCAAGGCAGCAGCCTTCAGGGTGCAATTTGAACCTTGTGACCACAGTGCCTCAGCTGACTATGGAAGAGAGGGTAGTTTTGTCAATGTGAGACCTATGCCAGCGGCCCACAGAGAAGAGGGCTTCTCATTTAGCGTGCCCTGATATAAAGGGTGCAGGGCATTTCCATATCAGAAGGTACCACTCATGATCCCTATTTAATCAGATATGCCTCCCAGGTACCAGATTTGATGTGGCTGTTTTAATTTCCAGTTCTATGTGAAAAACTTTGTTTTATTAAAAAAACCCTTGTCTGCTAAAAATGGTAATTAGCTACCTACCACCACCAAGATTTTGATGGAAAACTTTTAAGTAAATATTATGGGACAAGTGTTTGTGTAGGTTCAGAATGCTCGTTTAGTAGAATGGCAGTGTAATATATTAAAGAAGCTTTGCCCGGGAATGCTGGGTGCATTAAAGATTACTTTGGTAAGTTGTTAAGCCAGGTGTCTGTGGAAAGAGAAGCAAATTCTGTGTTTGGTACCTTGGCCTTTGCTGTACAGTGCATCCAGTAACATGAATATTTACCTTGTACTTTGTTTTCTCTGGCTTGAAAATTCAAATATGTACTTACAGCTACACTTACAGCTGTATAAGTATAGCTTATAGCTGATCATGTTAATTTTATCAGAAGATTCAGTTTGCCAAATCTTGTAATTGGACTGTTGCCAAGGTTGTGACTTAAATTCAAAGAGGAGAAAACAGGACTCCAGTGAGATTGGTCAAATACATAGTAGGTGAGGCCTTAGTGAGTCAAAATGATTTGGTAAGTAACATTTTTCATGATGCCTGTGTAACAGAATGACTAAGAAACTCAAACTCCAGTAGGTGTATGAAAATAAAATGGGAAACCCTTTGCTCATATCCTGACTGACTGGGAAGAGTCCAGGTCTAGTATTTGGATCCCCATTTTGCCAGCCCTTTCTCTACAGCTCAGGGATCTGCACCAAAATAAATGGTATTCTACGGTTCTGTTCCAGGCTGTCATCCACAATGTCTGAGATTAAAGAACAGCAGGAACATTGACAGCAACATAATACTTCCAGTTTGAGATAGAAATAACTTTTAAACAAAAGGAGGAAAAATATTTCTCCCTGGAACTCAGCCCACAAATGGGACACCTCAAGTACATGAAGTCAGAGTTTAAAATGGAGATCTGCAAATAATTTTAGCTATAAGGCTTTTGCCGCACACATTCTAACACAGAATGCTTGCTGCAGCAATAGTGCTGTGCGGTAAGTACTTGCAAAAATAACTTGTCTCTGTTCACATTCATAAGTCATCATTAAAAGGCTCCTATAACATTAAATGCAAGTCTGCTGTTAAAGTGATGGTTGTAATGAGAGAAGGAAAAGATACAGGGTTAACATTTAAATAAACAGGAGGAGGTGATCCATGAATGATTGATCAAGATTATTTTCACCCATCGTTGTTTTAATGTGCAAGTCAAAAGTTTTCTTAGTAAAGAGAAAGCAGCTTTGGGAGATGATTGAACTTGCAGTGAAATGTCATTTTAATATTTGGCTAAGCAGAAAAGCCTTATTTTAAGTTTGGAGGGGGATAGCAAACTATTTTGCTGCTACTGTTTCCGCTCAGGCAGACTTTCAAAGTGTAGTCAAAACCATATCTATCATATAGTGTGTCTTTTCCATGTTCTTGCCAAAAATATTTCTATGTAAATCAAATGTTTTTCTTTCTAATGGGAAAGAATGCTATGACCTCCAGAAGGCACGCAGCCAGAAACCCTTCAGTTTTAATCTCAGCTTCTGTGTGGTTTTTTAGCTGGTTTCCCTTCTCTGAAGAGCAGCAATAGCTGCCTACATAACTTCTTATCTCTCAGGATGGGTCCTTGTTGTTATCTGGAATGTGGAAGGGAGCAGGGAACCGTTAGGGCCCATTGGGTCTAGTATTTGGTCATCAGTGGAGGAACAAGGAAGAGCTGTCCTATTGAAGCTGTCCTATGTCAGGTTCTCTGCACATTAACACTGCCAAGCAGTACTTGATTCAGACCTCAGTATTACTCTTTTCTGGAGTTGGTTATATATTATTTGAATATGGGAGGATTTCTGCCAGCATGTCTCCAGTGGATCTGCTTGCTAGCTACCTTCAGCATTTTCTTCACTGGTAGTAGCATTTGGCCTCTCCTGAGCCCTGATAGTTTACTCAGTATCTATATAAAGCTGTCTGCTGTAAGACCTTACTGGCAGTATAGGTCTCTCTGCCAGTGAAAGCCCATGCAGGATAGCAAAACAGTCCCAACCAGCCCAAAGTCCTCATCTTAATGATGTTGCAGCACAGCCTTTGACAACAAAACCTATACACAGAAAGCTATTTTGTGGAGTGAATATTTATCTTGCATATTACTTTTAGATCACCATTTTACCTTTAAATGCTCTGTATAACACATTTATGTCTGTACATTTAGTATCAGTATTGAAATCTGTAAGGTCACTTCCAGGGTAAGAATGAATCTGCATGAGTAAGGATGACAGATGGCTTCAAAAAATTCAAAAGGCAAAGCAAGAGAAGATTAGACACAGGGCAGTGCTGTCCCTTGCCAGGTGAGTCTGTCACCTCTCACCAGCTGCAGAATTTTCCAGCTGGTTCCCAGCCTACTGCAGCCCGTGTGGTGCATTCACCTGGTCCCTCCACAGGACCTGTGCCCTGTGCAGCACTGTTGATCGAGGCTGTTGCCTCTTGTAGTGCCAAACCATGAGTTCCACTGGCTGTTCTTTTACCCATCCACCTCTCTCATCTTGTCTGTTGGCACTCTCCAGTTCATAACACCCCCTGTTCTGCAGACAGAAAGCCTTTAGCTTTCCCAGTCTCCATCCTCTGTCTGGGGGCAGCACACAGAGTACAGTGCTCATTAGAGGGAAAAGAGGAGTCTTTATTTATACATATCTTTCCTAGGTAGAAAAAGCGGGGGGGGGGGAAGGGGCGCAGAAGACAATAAAATTTGGACTTGATGGTGTTACTTCACTTTATTTTTTGTGTAGGTTCTGTACACATTTGTATGGATTGTGCCAGGTGTATCGATAGCGAGATCTCTGGTTTCTAGGAAGTTTTCTACTTCTGCTTTAAAATGGCTGTTAGAATTCTGGGGTTACATTATTAAAACTGACTATGGAGGAGTGGAATCAATGCAAACTCTTGATTTCTACATGAAATGTTAACTAAACTTCTTGATGAAGCAGATCAGCAGAACTGAAGTGTGGTTTGATCTGAATTTTCCTTCAGGTATTGTTTCTTTGGTCTCAGTCTGATTACACTCAGTACGATCAGTTCTGTCTTGCCCTCGCTGGGAATGATTGCTTGTCTCCCAGAACTGCTCCTGACCTCACCTGCCTGATGCTCCTTCGTTCTCTATGTTTTTCCATCATCTCATCACTCAGCAAATGACCAGCCAGTGCCTTTCTGAACATACTGTTCCTATTTCAGCCAGATTTCACCATCTTGTTCCATCCCTTGCTAACCTTTCTCATCTAGCTATTATGAACATGAGCAGTTATATTTGGCCTATTGGTATCTTCTTTCAAGACCAGGAACTTTCTCCGTGCCTCAGAGAAATGCAGCACAAAGTAATTTGGGATTCTCAGTTAGAAAATACAAAGATAATAGCTTTCCTCATCTGTCAGATACACTGATGCCACCATATTCTACACTACTGTCAGCAGCACACTGATTTCTGAAGACACTGCTATCAGAAGACACTAATAATCTCTACTCCATTTTCAAAACTAGTAACTTTCATCTCTCTAGTCAGTTTGTTTTCTCCATTTGGCCTTTTCCCTGAGCCCAAAGCAAAGAATTTTGATCTTTGTATTAATGTAAATTCTCTCCTTCCTTCAAACACCTCCCCTTTTCCCCTCCAACTTCTATTGCTACCAGTTTGCCTCCTTCTAACTCATACCAGTAAGCTCTTAATCCTTCTCATCACTTAAGAAACCCCCTATAACATTTGGTCTGGGCTCTCTGTCATCACTATTATTGTCATCACACAGATTTCCTGAGCTTGCTCTGTAGCAGGAGCCCCTCTTCACTCTCCTCTGATCAATCGTTCCTTTCATGTTGACAGTCCGACTGCTTCCTGTTAAATCTCAAAAGCTCCCTTTTCAGCAAGTGAATCATGAAAGCACTGTTGTTTCATCTTCCTCGGTTTTTCACCAAATACAGTTGAAATTTTAATCTTTATTAATCTTTTTCACTGGGTAATAACACAATTACTAATGCTTTTGTTTCTTTTGATAGTTTTTGTGTCTTGAATGTGGCACCATCTTATGTACTAATTACTGCTTATACTAGTTATGCAGGCATTTTCCCTGTTAGGATTCTTGCTTCCTCTGGTCCATAGTGATTCTCTTTTAGTACCATTATTTCTCTTTCATGGCAGCCCAGAAAGATTGAATCAGACGGTAATGTTTGGTCCTAATTCCTTCTCCTCTGCAATTGTGTCAGCTTGGACCAAAAGTATTTCAGTTGGGTATATTCTGACTGGATCAGGAGCTGTGAACAGATTGTCTTGTGCTGTTCTTGGATTCACAGAGATTAGATAGAAACTGAGACTAGAAAGGTGTGGAACACAGCACAGGCTGACATTGCTGAAATTGGCTTAGAAAGCTGAGAAGAGGCAGGCTTGTACAGAAATGTGCCAGGAGATAGGGAATGTGCTGACTTGCATAGCCCCAAAACTAAAAGCAGTATGTCTTAGGATGCAGCAGATATGCAAAGGGTTGCCTGGGTCAGACAGTGGAAAATGGACCTATCTGGAGTGTGGAATAGGCTCAATTCCAGACAATTTAAAAGGAGAGTTGCAAACAAGCAGGCTTGTTGCATAACTTACACACATCAGAGAATGAGCCACTGGATCAGTGCCTTGCCACTGATGGAACCACAGATGTGCAGCCAGAGCCAGTTCGCTTTCATGACTTGCCATACCCATGCTAGTTCTGCCAGGATCTGGGGTAGGGACAGATGAATCCTCCCACAGGACTCTCTAAAAACATCGACAGAGCTACACAGCTTACTGCAATGTTACAAACCCTAAGCACTGCATCTGGAGAAAATGGAAGAGTGTAAATGCATGACTTCACTCATGCAGGCACTTGTATGCTCCCTTTCTCCCCGTGCTTGACCATTATGCTGTCATTCTCCATTATGGTAAGCAAAAACAATGGGAGTGTATTGAAGGTGCCCTTCCGTCAAATTAATCCTGCACCAGAGAGCCAGTCTGGCTGAGAGCTGAGGGCAGGAAAAATCCATGCCTGGAAAAGGAGCACAATTTAAAGGTGTGGAGGTCGGTTTTTTTGGCATACTTGGGCTGTGGCATAACAGCTCTGCTGAGAGGGAGCAAAAAATTGGCAAGACTGGTATTTGAGGGTAGGGTCGGGCAGGAACCTAAGCAGGAATAGTCCTAATGTGTAGTGCAGATTTGGTATGTTCTATGTACCACCTAAGCATGAGCAGTCCTAATGGGTAGCGCAGATTTGGTATGTTCTATGTACCACCTAAGCAGGAGCAGTCCTGATGGGTAGCGCAGATTTGGTATGTTCCTATGTACTACCCCTTCTCCCCCTACCTTCTACAGTTACTTAGGTTTGGCAAATGCTAAACCTCTAAATTAGGCTTAAAACTTGAAATATTGCTTCAGGTGCTTTGGCACTGAAGACCATTCTAGGAACCCAAGGAGCTCTTCCACAATTTTCCATGTCATAGGCCTAGGCTATACCTGCTATGTAGGACCTTTATGTACGGCCATCTTTCTGTTGAGTATTTAAAGACTGTTATAGAGGGGGCAGGTCAAGAGAGAGAATGCATAAGAACTGTACATTGCAGGTATTTCACCAGGAATGGCAGGTCCAGATTTGTCCTGTGACCTTTCCCCAGCTGGGGGAATTTTGATGTGCAGTTGCTTCCTGAGTTAAGTAGTGAAGGAGTTCATTCCTTGCCTGCACACACCGCAGCCCCATCAGCGATTAGTTATAGCTGTAGTGGAGGTTATACTTGTGCTCTACTGGATGTATAGTGGAAGAGCCTGTAGATGAAGGGCAGAAAAGAGTCCCATTGCCTATGTGTTCTCAAAACCTACAGAAATTCACCAGCTAGAAGTTTAGACTCAAGTGGAAGTAAAGAGTGTAGACAAACTCTTTCTTTTAGCTATGTCTTTGCAGAACACAGTACCCAAACCTAATCAACAGGAAATCAGGAAACCAGCAGCTTAACTGTTAGTTTCCATTAAATCCAGATACAACAGCTGCTTTATTAAGAAAAAAATATAAATGCGATAATCCTTAATAACTCAGACCCTATATTAGGAATTGCCATTACAACTAATGCAGCATATGAAGTCCCATCACCTAGTTTGTGTCTGCAGTTCACCAGTAGTATATCCAATAAAAAGATAAGATTTTCTATACAAAAATGAGACTGATGTCAACCATCATACTAGGAAGAGAAACCTCTTAATTGGGCAAAAAGAAACACCAAAAATAAAAGTATGTACAAAATATAAAAGGAGGTGGAAAAAAGAAAATACTGAACCCAGTTTTGCAGTTTAGTAAGAAGAACACTTCGTAAGAGAAAAGGCAGGCCTGGCTTCTTCTGAGGAATTTTTTGCTTTACCATAATGCACAAAGTGTATTGGGCCTCACATTGAAGGAGCCTGTTGTCAAGTGCTTAAGAAACATTTGAGTTACAGAGCCAGGCACACATGCTGTCTCCTTCTGTCTTTCATTGTCGTTCTGTGAATCTGACCCTCCTTTAGAAGTTTATCTTCAACAGGAAGAGCAGAAAAGGTCTCAGTCTAGAACAGCTTCTGCTGTAAGAGCCTTCAGCTTTCTCAAGCTCAAAAGCAAATCACACACAGGTCTCTACTTGCTGTATGTAAGCTCTACATACTGAGATGGAATGCAAAAGGCATAAATCTTATCAGACTTGATTCTGTACTAAGTTGCCACTATGCTTGTGCTTAATTCAGTGCTGTCCACCTTTGCTGAACATGTTCAGCATATGATCGTTGGAATCAGGCTGTGAAGGAGCGAGACACAAGTGAGGCCCAAAGACATCATCACCCTGTAGACCACATATGGCTTTAGGTTGGAAATAACAATGAAGCTGTTAAGCTTAGCCTAGAACATTAGCTATGGTATGTATCTTCTAGAGAGAAAAAAAGTAAAGATAATAAAAGGCCACTTCAGACATGAGGCATGTAAGCAATTAGGACAGTAAAAGTACAGTTCATTCTGTAAAGAAGCCCAAGTTCAGGATGGATTGAAACCTGGAAGTTTGTTGCAAAACCTGTGCACCCATGCTTATAGGACATTGGTAGATGATGAAGTCATTTGTTACCTTAGTTATCTCATGTTCTCAAAAACAGAAGTTCCTTTCAAACACTTTAGGATGGAAACAGATCTTCACTTGTTAAAAACTGAGTTGCAGGCATGGAGCCAAAGTTTCCCTGTCAAACTTGTATGAGTACTGGATTTACTTGTATGGATGTAGACTAGGATTTGGCCAATACAACTTGTCTTAGTCCTAGGTGTTTCAAATGGCAATAACGTGCTTTAACTCTGGCTAGCCATTAGGGCGAGGACTGTCTTGGCAGTAAGGTCAATATAATGTCACTGAACTCGGTTCCTAGGCTTATAAAACCAGTCTTGCTGAGGCTTCGACACTACTTTCACCTATGTGATTCATGCTTACATGGGCACCTGAAGCTATAATTACCTGGGTTAAGTGAGAAGCTCTTTGGGAACCTCTCTGAGGGCTTTTAGTAGCTCACTAATTTGTGCTACTCTAGGAATTGATTCAGACTTCATTTCCGCTTTCTCTGTGTGGAAGAACTTAGCCTGCTGACGCATTTAACCCAGTCACTTCCAGCAAAGTTCATGTGTCGGTTCTGTCCATTCGAGCATGATGCCAAAGCAAGACTCCAATGTAGAATGGAGTTCTTTTGCAAGACAGATTAAAAGCTGCATAAGATGAGCTCATTTAAGCCACAGTTTCAGATATCCAAACATAAGACAAGTTCTCTGAGGAGGCATTATAGCTGCAGACACCAGCATGCAGAGCTGTAGGCTGTGCAGCACAACTGACGTGGAACAGCTAGCTTAATCATTCATCTGTGTCTGGGAGGGTCAGCAGAAATTCCAACACTTCCGTAAGGGAACAAAATCCTTCTGGTACTTTACGAGAGGATTTCCCTGGTTATCCTCACAACACAGGGATGTGGAAACCTTACTAATGCTAAGGCAGACCACTACTGAGGCTGGAAGCTAGCAGTCTCACCTGACAGCTTGGAGGGTTCTACTGGATGTGCATAATTCAGCTCTAGTCAGAACCATGCAGACCATATGTTGCCCAGATGATGCATAATAGCATTTATTTAGTGGCCTGGAGATATGATGATGATGCACTGACTGGCAAAAGGAACAACTTTGCTCTAAACAACAGTTATCGACAGGTACCAATGCTTGTGTTTGCTCTTTTGTGATACCATGCCTGGGTAATGCAGCCAAGAGGTGCATGGAGGAGATGTGCAGCCTGTGTCACAGAACAGTGATTAGCAACTTGGTGACAACATAAGCCAAAATGCAAGATAAAGCACAGCATGTAGTTAGCAAACAAGGCACATTTGTCTCCTTTTGTCATTAGGCTGTGGGATAAGAAAGGATGAGGCAGTCATGGAATATTCTGTTTGCCACTTGTTATCTAGAACACTGCTAACAGAAAGCTGCTAAATCAGCCTAGCCAAAGCCAGAGGTGAAAATGATGTTCTGATGAATTAGAGAGGGCCCAACAAAAGCTGTTCAAACAGAGCTTTTGTCACCTCCAATGGAAAAGTGCTTATTACTTTTATTATGGAAATGCCTTAAGACATTATAATTTCACATGCATACAGCCGCTGCCTGTTTTGCTAGACACTGTACAAACTCAGAGAGAGACCTACTCACCTGTCTGGAGCCCTGGGAGCATTGTGAGCATTGGCACAGAAGTTGCTCTTCAGACAGCTTTTCGCCTTGTAGTAGTAGGAAATGTCAGCCTAATAGCAAAATTCCTGCTGAAGTCAACTCAGGAGTCTCTCTCCCAGTAAAGACATAGCTTATTTTAGGAGCCCACACTACTTCTGACTATGTATTATAGGACAGACTGGCTTTGCCCAAAGTTTCTATCTAAAGTCTGCTCTTATTTATTACTTGGCTGTGGAAATAACATATGGTACAAGATTATATGAAACAAGATTGTACTGTGCAAAGGGCCTCAATTTATTTACTCAATATGTCTCATGGTGTCCGGATGATTACATACAAATGCCGGGGGCAAAAAAGCAATAAAAGCAGCAAGACAGTAGAAGTATTGTTCAGATAGCTGTGTAATAATATTAAGCAATTTAATTTTCTGTGTTGAAAGTTAATTACTTACTTTAGGGAAAGGCCAATTTAACATCTTCAATCACGTAAGTGGCTAAGATTCATTAAAAGGAACCCATATTAGAAATAACTTCATGCCACATTGCTTTTATTTCCAGGGATAAAACTTCTTACTCCCTACCCCTAGCCAACTTCTGTTCTAAAAGATTTTCTGCTGTCCTTTTCTCCATAGCTTCTGGGAGGTAAAAAATAAAAGCCTGAAACAAACCTTTGTGGACCATGTAAGGACATGCCCAGATATTACAGGTGTCTGACATCAGCCACATATAGCAGAGAAATGCAAGGAGATTCACCAGATGAACATTTCAACTGGCACAGAACTCAAGTGGGGCAAACTGTATAGGAAAGTCGCTAATGTGATATTGATTAGAGACTGAAACTCAAGGAAACTATACCTTTAAAAAAACACAAAATTTAAAAAGATAAACAAATGAAAGACCAAAAGAAAACTAGGAACAGCAGAGTCAGAAAATGAGCCAGAATTACTATTGGTATGTAAAGGTAAATATTGGAAACTCACATAATGTTGCTGAAATTACCTTTTTTAGGTGAGCCTCACTGAATTCAGTACAATGCTCCTGTAAAAGGAAAGCCTGTGAATAGGCTTAAGGGAGGCATGGAGGGATTGGAAGAAGAATAACTAACTAAAATAAACACACCCTAACCTGTTCATAATAACAGCATCTCCCAAATGCTTTCCTTGCTTTTATAGTCACTTTCAAAACCACCAGTAGGTAACAAAAACATTCCTGCAAAGGGTGTGTGCGAGCACTAAATCTGTCACGGGTAAGAATAATCCAGAATCAGTCACATATGTGTAAAGTACCCTTCCAGTCTGCAAAGTGGTTGTGAAAATAAGCAGCCAGAGCACCGCTTTGTTTAACATTTGCTCTCTCATAGCAGTACTTGAGATCAGTGGTGGAAGAGGCACAATTACCAGCCCTGAAACCCTGGTGTAGGGTAAGATCTTCCAGGTGGTGCCAGTAAGAATATGAGCCAAAACAAGTCTCCTATTTTGCTAGCCTCCTTACCTACTGCCCTCAGCTGACAGTTTTGTCATGTGTTGCCCTAGTGCCCTGCATCCAGCGGTGTGCACAAGAATCTGGTTTGAGCCAAGAGCCTGAAATCTCTGAGGTACTGATGTCCCATTTAGATACTGCCAGCATTTTCAAAGCAGACACTGAATTGCTCCTTTATCCTGGAGGTGCTTGAATTTTTACTCATCAAAATTTGCAAAGCCTGCCTTACAGCTTATTAGCTGCTTTGAATCTTATCTCAAGGTGAGGCCCAAGGTGTGGTACACAAAGCAGGGAAGGGAATGCCTTTCTCACTTCAAGGCCTCAACCCTTAGGAATGTATAAAGCTTGTAATAGAAGGGGTTAGACGCAGGCCCCTGGACATGTGGAAAGCATTTGTGTGCTTTCATAAAGGACAGAAGGAAAGGGGGGTGAGAGGGGGAGTGGGTGAAACATCACATGTAAAACAACCCCGGAAGAGCTATTTATTGTGCATTGCTAAAGTAAGGAGCTACCTTGAAGAGTTGCCTAGACATTGGTGTCCAGCCCCTGTAGAAGACAGACTGCCGGGATCTCAACACAGTCATGCCTCTGATCAGCTGCATCAGGAAATACTTCAATGCCTCAGCCCTTATCTTATCTCCTTTTTCTGGTATTTTAATACTCATCAGTTTAGATGGCTCCTCAGTTACCAAAATTCTGTGTCTGGAGCTTGGGGCAGAAAATGTTAGGGGCTGCAGGCTGCATGCACTGCAACAGGAACAGAGTACACTCAAGTACTTCCTATAAGGCTCATCCCTGTCTTCTGGTGGCTGGCCCATCCATCCACATTGTAACTTACCTCCAAATTTGGCTCTAGTTGCTA
>JBCJKH010058673.1:0-23652 GCA_039877255.1 Loriculus beryllinus
GGTCTGAGATGCTGCTTGGAGGGGTCACCAAAACCAAGGGGGGGGGGGGTCCTACTGCAGCCCCACAAGTCCTAAAGCAGGCGTCCAGCCGTTGCGCTGTGTCCTCCCTTTCCTCCCCACTGTGAGCACGCTGTGAGGTTGTTCTCAGTCCCATCAGCAAGCCTCTGCTCCTGCCTCATCACCAGGAAAACCAGAGCGTGATGCTGACAGCATTAAGTGATGCTGAAACGTTCCCAAAGTCACCCCAGTGCCCCGTGAGCTGTTCCGAGGTGAACTTTTGCACCACAAAGGTAATTTGCTTCAGGGAGTTTTATTTATGCAAATCCCTGGCAATATTTCATGGCATTCACCTCTGCCCAGGCAGGCCTTTAATAAAGGATGGGAGGGTGAGAGCATGGCCAGGAGGCAAGCGGGTCAGTGCTGCCATCAGTTGATGTCTGCTGGGGCTGTGACCATCCAGCCCCCACTGAAGCCCTCTGCATTTCTAAGACTGCTCTTCAAAGCAAGCTTTCTCTTTCTGTTTGTGTTTTGGATCAGGACCATTGCTGGATCCCTGCCTGTTTATGTGTATACATATACATATGTGTGTATAACACCTATTTCCTCACCTGGCTTTTCTCTCACCTATTGCTGGGAAGCAAATTTCCAGGCACTTTCACACCCAAAGTGGCCTTTTTCCCCCTCTGGGAACTCACTGTCCCTCTCCCACTTTGTTCCAGATCTTGGCATGTCCCATACATCATCAAGCGGGCTCATAAGCAGCTCAGGTAGCTGGACCAAAGCACAGGGATGTTGTAATGCCCTGCAATTGGAAAAGCATGGACAGAACGAAGGACCCTCTACTCCCCAATAACAGATTGAATTGGGAAAGTGCAATTGCCATCTCCCCAAGACAGGGAGAGGGTGAATGAGGAGTGCAGGGGCTGATCTGCATTTAAAAGAGGGGAATCAGCAGAAGGAAGAGGGGAGGAGAGGGGGAGATAAAAGGGAGAAGGGCCTGGATTTGCATGTTGTTTTTCCTTATGGCAAAAATCATTTGAAAGTTGATGTACTGCCAAGAGGAACAAAAAGAGACCCCTTGGCATTGCCCCAGGCTCCTCATTTTCTCCTTTACAGCAAGGAATACTTATAAAAACTGAATAAAACATGTAATAAATCTGTTTAGGATTCCTTGAAAGATGTCTTCATCAAAGCACCTGGGGTCAGCCTTGCTCTCCCTGCCTTCCCATGCTGATGCTCCTGAGCCCTGGTACCAGCACCTCCCTTTCCATGGATAATGACCACTGTCAGAGCAGCACATGGTCCCATCGGGACAGTTAGGGGGGAATTGAGCCTTTCCTGGCTGCCTGGGGGAACATGCAGAGGCCATGCAGGACAGATTTGTAGGGTGAGTGAAGCTCTTGGTTGAGACAGGCTGAGAGAGCCTGTGTTTAATGCAAACCAAGGTGTTTTAGTGTCAGAAAGCAAAGACACGATGGGACGAAGATGGGCACAGCTGGACCTGTGGGTACCACAGGAACATCTGCATCTTCTCTAAGAAGATGTCACCTCCAGCATGGAGCTGGTGTCTGGAGCAGAGCAGGGCACCAGCAGGGAGCAGATGAGCCTGTGCCATCATGTGATGTTTATAATTAGACTATTTGGCAGCCCAACGTACATTACTGGCCTCTTTGCTAACAGACTTCTCTAATGAGAGTGCCCTTAAGTGACCTTGGTGAACATTCATCTGCTTCTAACTAGATTTATGATGGTGATTGAGCTGCGAGGTGCTGAAGCGTTGCTTGGCTTGTTCCATGTCTCTGCTCGGTCGCAGGTAACGTGTTTCCTTCGACCCAGGCTTCAGGGCTAATATTTCCTTTGAACAGCTCACAGCAATGCATCTCTCGCTTGCAGGCAAGACCCCTGAACCTGATGCTGATTCCTTGTGTGTGTCCAAGACACAGCGCGGTGCTTTAGTTTGGCTGATAACCAGTTACACCCTCCTGAAGCACAAGTCAGCCCTGCACGGATGAGACCTGAAAAGGCTTTAGGCATTGCTTTGACCTGGTCTTTTCTGCACAGCTGAGGTTGGTGGTTGCCCTCCCACCTCAACCTGACAAGTGATGAGCCAAAGCTTGTCAGAGAATCATGGTCTGGGTTGGAAGGGACCTTAAAGCTCAATGCAGCCCCTTTGCAGGCAGCAGCATCCAGAGCAGGCAACCGGGTGTGATAGAAACTCTCCCTGCTCCTATTCTGACAGTGATCCAGAAGGAAAACTGTGGCTTTCCCTCACAAAAAAAAGCAAGTTGATTCATCCCAAAGTCGTCTCCTCCACTGGGGAGCAATGGCAGCAAGGGCTGAGCTGTTGGCCGCAGCATCGCTGGGAGCATCTGCATCCCACCTTAGCCGAGGTGCTGATGGATCCCAGACCTTTTATCCTTCCCAAGCTGATTTTGTGCCATTTGCCATTTGCGATCCCTTCTCTGTCTCCCTCTCCTGCCGTGATAAAAGAGTAAATCCAAGGAGGATTTTTGTTCAGCAGCTGACCCCATGTCAGCTCCTGCCCCATTCCCTGACTCTGTAATCGTGTGTTTAAAAGGGTTGGGATTTGCCTCTGGGATTTTTAATTGGATGCCGAAACCAAGCCCGGAGGAGTATTTGTATTTTTGGAGCATTGGCTATTTGGTCAATATCGTTCTTGCCTGAGAAGTCAGCGCAGTCTCACTGCTTAGTGCTAGTGATTTTCCATTAGCCTTTGAAACTCAACTGGCTCCTGAGCTGGCTGGGAATTCTTTATGGACTGTGTTACCAGATGAATCTGCGTCCTGGAGCAATAAGCTAAGCTCTTTGTGAAAGATCAGTTCCCTTACTCGATGCTTCCCTTCTATGGGAAGGGGAAGGAAGGTGAAGGGAGGAGAAAGGAGAAAGAGGAAGGAGGGGGATAACATTGGGAAAATAATCTGGAGTTCTCAGAACTTCTCTGTGGATCTGCTTTGTAGATACAGAGGTTGTTTTCTGTTGAATCAACCTTGTTGCTGAACCTTGGGGACTGCATCTGTCCTGAGGCCTGGGGTTTTCAAGTCAACCCTAAGCAAAGGATTGTCTGTAAAGACCCAGTGACCTCTAGGTCTTTTAGTGGGAGATACAGGGGAGTCTCTTGGTCTCGCATGAGAAAGAAAAAGGTTCTCCTCAGATGCTCCAGCATCTATGGAGCATTTACCTCCAGCTCAGCACATCCCCAGTGCAAAAATGGGTTTCTCTCATATGAAAATCTGTGCTAGCTGCTGCAAAATAAACCCAGATGGAGCAAATTCACTGAGCAGTGTTATTAGCCCGAATGGTTTGGCTTGCTTTCTTGCTTTCTTGCTTCCTTGCTTTCTGTTTCTTTATTCATGCTGTCGGCAAGCAAACGCAGCCAGCTCCATTATGTATAATTTATTCTGGATTAGATCAAAGGAGCAGTTTACAGGCGAGGCTGGGCATTATTATTTTTATTTTTTCTTTAGCTTTCCCCATTTTTTATAAATATATATTTATTCTGCCCCCTTCTCCTCGCTCCCCGTTGCCTTCCCTCATAAGCAAACTATAAATTATTCACCAGCCCACACAAGATAAGGGCTCCTCAGGACTGGAAATCAAACCCCAGCAGTGACATGGGGTAGGAGCCTGGTGTCTGGGGGAGCAAAAGCAGACGTGGGTGCAGCACGCAAGGACCAGGCTGTCCCCATGGGGCCTCGGGGCTCTGTGCTCTGCCCCTCACCCTGCAGTTGGCTGGGACCAAAATATCACTTTTATCACTGTGTTTACATCAGAAGACTGGGGCTTTTGGGCAGCAGGGTCCCTGGGCAGCATCATGGGCAGGTCCTGGAGGTGCAGCTTCCATCAGTCACCCCCCTCCCAGTAATGCCACTTTCATGGGGGCATCCTGGATCGGGGGCATCCTGGATCAGGGATCATCAATCCTACATTAGCTTTTGGAAAAAGCAAGGATTTACAGCTTTCCCTGGCCACGCTTTGCTGGGAGCTTGGGAAAGCTCTGTACATTGGGGTCTGCCTCTTGCCATTCCCTGAAAAACAGGGATTCAGACAGAGGAGGGAGGGTGAATCCACCCCCATGTCCAGGCTCTGCCTTGCTGAGCATCGCCCAGGCAGAGTGGGAAGCACTTTGCTCTCCACAGCCAACCTCCCTCTCTTAGAATAAAGCACAGCACCTCTGGGGGCTTGAAACATGAAACATTTGTTCTCGTGGCTGATGCAGGCCGTTTATTACACTGCAAAGTCGCTTTTAAAGCCCAGCAGAAGAGCGTGCTCTGGGAACGGGACTCGTGGTGCTGTAAAAGCTAATGCTAATTTAGCAGGAGGCTGATCTCGGGAGGCAGCCGCTTGCCTAAACTCTCATCATCTCGCAGGCACCGCAGTGTGAGGCTTAAGAATCGCTCACCCAGACGGGGCTCTTGCACGGGGTGAGGTTGGGACCAGCGCCAGTGGGGTGAGCACAGTCTGGGGCAGGATCTGTGTTGTGCTCCATCGCTGAGCAGCCTAAAGTACCCATGGATGCCACCTCAGCTACTTCTCCCACGGATGCTTCTATTGATCTTTAAGGTCCCTTCCAACCCAAACCATTCCAGAATTCGTGCCTGTAAATCTCTTCTTTGGCAACCTGTGGAGATGTGCTCTGACACTCCTTAGCTGGATGGAGCATCCAAACGGGACAGAGCCAGGAAGCATTTAAAACCTGTCCATGAAGGTGTGCTTCCCCATGGGGCAATAAAGCTGCTGAAGGCAGCTTCTCTCCATTCCTTCAGCCCACCCCAGACCTTGCTTCCCCTCCCATGGGAAGGATCAGCCCCTTTCCCTGCCCCTGAGATGTGTGTGATGTGTATGGATCCTTATCCATCACTCAGGCATCCTCCAGATATCACGGCTCCCCCATGATGGCTGCAATCAGAGATTTAGAGTCAGCCAGAGCCCTTATTTTAAGACTGATCCACAGTGAAGCCAGAAAGACTTCCCCAGTACAGATGTAAAATAGGTCTGGATTAGTTATAATCTGTAAAATGAATTGGTGCCTTTCTTCTACATCAGGTCAAGACACAGACCTGCCGGCTCGGAGCGGGCTGAGAGTATTTCCCATTGCTGGAAGGCTGGGATGGGGTTTCCCACAGCCCCATCCCTGTTGCTGGAAAGAGCCAGAATTCCCTCCGGCCACCTTCGCAATGAGCCCATCAGCATGGATCAGCACCTGCAGTTCCACTGCAGCCCCAGTGTCCCTAAGGTCAGTACATGGCTCTGTCTCGTCCAGAGCTGCAAACACAAGCAGAGAGGGATGGATCCCAGGCTGGCTTTGCAGGCTCTATACAGGCCAGGCAGCCCCAACATACACTCAGTTTCCGAATCAAAAATGGGTCAGGATCCAGCAGGAACATCTGTCTTGATCTGTGCATCACGATAAATAATTGTCTCTTTGAAAACCCATTATCACCTCCACCCTCTTTTTAGCTAGAAGCTTTCAGAGCTGACAGGGGCTGTGCTTTGAGTGTGGATGGTAAATACAACACCATATGGCAGAGGTATTATTGGACTCCTAATGAAATGCCATTTTTATGCATATGCATTAATAACTCGCGTATCTTTGGTGGGTACATTGTGTATGTGCAGGGCTTGTTTGTTTAGCATCCTCCTCTGCCAGGATGCTCTGCCTGGGTGCAGAATGAGTGGTTTGGGCCATACGCTTCAGCTAAAGAGATTCCAGGGAGTTTTAAAGGGACAATCAAGTGTCTGAGACCTGTAGGAGATACCTGGTTTGTGCAGAGCCCCGCAATGGGATGCTCATAGCAAACTGCTGCAGGGCTCGGTGGCTCCGGAGGCAGCGCCATCGCTGAGCCAGCCCCAGGCACACAGAGGGAACTCTTTACTTCCCTTTAATCCCTGCTCCTCTGTGCTTTCCCTCTTCAAACACAGGTTGTTTTGCCAAGGCAACTGCTGCCTGCCTGGGCTGATCATCCCTCGGGAAGAGCGGGTTGGAAGCACATGAAGAGAGCAGGGAAGCGTTGGGGACACAGCGGTCCCCGAGGCAGCATCACAGGGGACAGGGGACATCATGAGATTGCTCCTCTCCAGACCCACCGTTTCCCCCCACCTTGCATCTTCTGCAACAACATTTTCTCTTGCAAAACCTGCTTTCTTCTCTCTGAAATACAGGAGAGCCCTTCCAGGGGGCAGAGGGAGGAAGGCTCTTATGGGGGAGACAGGACACATCCTGCTTGACTTCGTAGGATCCCATTGTCCACCAAAGGCACCGCTGCCTTGCCCTGAACTCATCACCCGTTTCCTCCCCTCTGCGCCCCTGAAAATCCCATTGATTGAAGCAGCCTAAAAACCTCATTGAAAGGTGAAAATTGTCTCATTTTCAGGTGCTGTACAAATTACCCTGAGATTTATTGCCAGAGGCGGGAAGGCTTTAGGGTGATGCCGGGACGTTTCTGACACATAGGGCTTAATGTGATTTGATTTACAATGACTTTTTGATCACTTGCTCTCAAACCTTTTGCCGTAGTCCCCTGCTGAGTCCCTGGACCACTGGCCCATCTCCAAAGGAGGAGACAGGACCTGCCTGGGCTCTGCAGCACACATACCTGGCATGGAAGAAAGGTTGTACTCCCATTTCTTACGAATAGTCCAGTTCTTAGCTTTTGTGTGTGTGTTAAGGTGTTAATTATTAAAACTGGTAGCATTTATATGACTCAATTTCCAATCAGTCTCCCAAACATGGTACCAAAAGCACGACTATTTGCAGGGATTGCATAGCACAGCTTTAGGCTACATTTGTTGCCTCTCTTCTTTCTGTTGTTGTTGAAGTATTTTCTCAAAAATATATTTGAACTGTGATCTCTCTCAGTGGGACAGCGCTTAGAGTAGGAATTTCATTTGCTATCTTTCTGCTTTATTTTATGATTTCCTATGGTGGTTATTTGTCAGACTGCAGCTTTTCTGCATTGTACTGCTTTGATATGTGAAGACGGAAGGAGAATCAAACCACGTAGCAGTTTGGTTCTCATGTAACATCACAGAGTGAGAGAACCCACCTTGTTGTATTCCAGGTAGAAGAGCCGCTGAGAACATCACCAGTTGCTAGTATGGTGTGTAGGAAAATGTCTGTGAATGAGGATGGTAGTTCTTAGCTTAATTGTTGTTGTTGGGGTTTTTTTATGCCCTAGTGATGCAGAATGGGAGGGAAATGAGGGTATGGACTTGCATTTAGTTCTGTAGAGCTGCCCTGGCAGGCCTTGTTGCAGGGATAGAATACCATACAGCAGACAAAGCTGCAAAGCTTGGAAATATGTATCTGCACATATTTACCTGCTGCCTGGGGGGAGAGATGGCTTTACACCTCTTATCAGTGAAACCATTCCAAAAGGGGCCTTCTGCTCTTGACATCAGGGAATGTTCAGGAAAAGCTGGTTTTATTTCCAGCTGTTGAGCAGTTTCAGATGCTTCAGCTCTAACACTTGCTTTCTGCTCCAGCTGTGCATGGACAGAGAGTACTGGGGCTGGAGTGGAGGACTGTAAACTGGCCAGCTCTCACAGGGCAAAGTAGCCAAGAGAAAAATGCCTAATGAACTAATAGTTTCATAAAACCAAGCAAGATGCAATCACTGCCTTTTTGTATTAAACAGGATGACTCCAGCTGTTCAGGACTTACAGCCTGAAGGTTCGTGCTGTCAAGTCTAAGAATTTCATGCCAAGTTTTTCAGCTCTCAAAAATTCTGCAATATATTTACAACATGTGCAGCAATTTACATGTGCAAAAATATGCTCCTTTTGAGACTGCATGAAAGTCTGCTCCTGTGGAAATACAGGAGCTAACTAGCAAAGAAGGGAGGCAGCTTAGCAGGAAAAACCACTAGCTTTATTTTATTGAAGATAATTTAGTCCCCAAACGTAATAATTAGTTCCTTTACAATTGTACGTGTGCTTGTGTGGTTTGCAGAACTCTTGTGTGTGTAGCAGGGCACGTTTTAATGAAGGAACATGAGCTTTTTGTTGGCACATACATAAGTGGAGGGAAAGCAGTCAGTACCTGCCTGGGGCAGAGGTAAGGAGCACTTGCTGATGGAAAAGCTGTTATTTATCATCATCAACTGCCCATTTTCTTTCCCTTAGTCAGAGGGAGGCATGTTTTATGGCTTTCCTGTAACTAGCCTGTTCAAGAGTATTTCTCCCTCAAGGTTGTTATAATTATCAGGCATTCTCTGCTGAGTTTCAGTAACTCATGTTTACCACCTGGGACTCCTAAGGAACTGGAAGTATCTTGGAGAGGAGTATAATGTTGTGTATGGAGAAATGCAGTTAAGTACTGTGACCCTACATAATTCAGGACATGGACAGCTAGTTTAGGCTGCTGTAGCTGACCTGAACTTTGTGGTGGGAAAATTTAATCAGAAGCTCAGAGCTGCAGGATTTAACAAAAATATTATAAAGGGTATGTGTTTGTGTGTAGAAGCATCCTGGCTTCAGGTAAGTCCTCTTGTATTACAGAAAACAACCAACTGGGTGATAAAAGTCTGCCTCCCCCAGGATGGGTGTTTTTTTTGCAGACATGGTACACATTTCTGTTCACTCACTAGTGCAGGTGTCAGTCTGCTGGACTTGGTAATCAGCGCATCTGTGTGTGACTTCTTAACTTGTTGTGAAAGTTGTAACAATGATTGTATTGCCACTCTTGGCTGTGCGTGAAGGAATAGTTTAAGAGGATGCACTGCACTGCCTGCATAATTGCCTCTTGGTCACGAAACTCAGACCTTCAGGTCATCCTTTTTTATTTTGTCCCCTCTTTTATTGTTGTGGAGGCTGCAGCATGTCCGTGTTGAATGTCATCTAGCCTGTCTAAAAATAACCCATTCAGTTTCACAGGGAAGTCAGGCACCCCAGCTTCACAGCCGGGTATTATGGAGATCAATGAACATAAGAGGTGGTGGGGTTTAGGTTGGTTTGGTTTTTGGTTTTGTTTTGTTGGTTTGCTGGTTTTGGTGTGGGGTTTTTTTGTTTTGTTTTTTTTTTTTTTTTTTTTGTGGGTGGGGTTTCATTGTTTGGCAGTTGGGTTTTCTCCTTGTTTGCTTTGTTTGTTAAGTTAGAAGGGGGACACTTTTCCTAGGAAAAGCCTGGTTTCTAAAATCTTAAGCCTGACATTAGAGCTTTGTGCCCAGATACGTTTAAGGTCTGTTCTTCAGATTCTTTCCTATACGTAACGTTGATTTTTGTAAAATTGTGTACAGTATGAAAAGCTTTTATTCCCCCACCACAACGTCAGTGACAGACTTTACAGAAAAATAGCATAAAATGTATGGTGAGGAAGGAATATGACCTCATTCCTACCTGACCTCTCAGGATGTTCCTCTGTACTGGGTATCCATATAGCAATTCACAGTATCAGGATTAAAACAGAGGTTAGATTATTTTGGAATAATACGTGAACTCAGCTGGAGGAGTCAATACATCTCCTTAGACATTGTCTGTTGGCCAAAAGTAAGCATTGTTTTGTAAGACTTGAGCATATTTTCTCAAGATACAAATAGAGGAAGCTCCAGCTTTCAAGGAGTCTCTGCCCTTCAACTCAACATTAATGAAATGACAATTAGTGCCTTCCTTTAAAGCTTCCTCTTAGAATATTTTAGCTCTAAGTGGAACAAACTGACATTTATTATAGCTATCATCAGCACTATTTATCCAGCCACTTAAAAAAAAAACCAAAAAACAACAAAAAAACAAAAAACCCACCTTTTTTTTCCTCTCCTCTCTCTCTCTCTTTTGGTTTTAAGAATTGAAGAAACAAGCGCAGACCTGAGGAAACAAGTGGTTAGGTTAGAAGAAGAACTGGACCAGGAACGAAAGAAATACACGATGCTGGAGATAAAACTGAGGAATTCTGAACGTGCTCGTGAAGATGCTGAGAAGAGAAATCACCTCCTGCAGAAGGAAATGGAAGAGTTCTTTTCAACATTAGGATGTTTAACTGTTGGGAGTCAAAGTGCTAAAGGCTCCAAGTAGAACAAGCTGATGTACAGCATAGAAAAATCTATTTCTGGCAAAACCAGTGAAAATGCACATTTTGTTCTGGTATACTCATGCATCATGAGTAATTTTACAGTGATTGTGCTCTCAGTGACACTTGCTCCGTTGTCTTTACATGTGCTGTAGTATTTGGGTCAGCTGGGAAAGACCGTTAAATGTAAGGCTTGAAAGTGTAGGTGCCAGACTGCCAGGAGTGGGCATCCTTTTTATCCCCAAATCAAAAGATGCTGTTCTCCATAGCTGTACTGCTGTCATTTTCTTATTTACTGCACCTTTTACTGGCCCAAGGACAGCGAAAGTCCTGCAACATGGGAGGGATGGCCAGAATCGAAAGACAGGCTGAGCCTGAAGCTGCAGGCCTCCTATACTTGCGCTTGAGATGATGGCAGTCCCAGTATCTTAGCACACTCAGTGTGGTTTACCATACTGATTTAATGAGTTTCCTTTTCTTCCCACCCCCTGCATAAAGTTTGTTCAAGTTTGTTCTCACTCCTTAAAGTGGCGTTATTTTATGAAGATAATGTGAAAACAAAGTCTACAAAGGAGCTGAAGATACCAAAAGCTTGGTAATTTACTGAAATTGTTCCTTATTCAGCAAACAGTTCCAGTGTTTCGTAAAAATGCAACTTATTAAAGGGTATGTATGTGATTAATAATCAGATTGGCCACATAAACTCCACGGAACTTTAAATATGCACATTTTGCCCTAGGTATCTGTGTGGTGGGGGGTTGAGCCAAAAATAGACCAGTATTAGCTGCAAGATTTCGTGAGTTGATACGTACTGATCACAGAGGTAGGAGAAGATTCTGACCATCAAAACGTTTCCAATTGCTGAGGGATTTTTATCTGTAAAACTTGAACAGTAAAACCTATGGCAAGAAAAATTAGTGCAATTGGGGGGAGAGGGGGTAAAGGGGGAAGAGTGAAGATCTATCTTTAACCTTCCTAGGCCAATTTACACTTACCTGCCGTGTAACATTTTCATTACACCAGCTGGTATTTTTGTTCTTAGTTCACAGGGAGATGAGGGCATAGGAGAAGTGCAGCAAACCACCCAGCAGCCCAAGTTCATGACTTCCACTGCAGAAAAATCATTAGAATGGAGTTGCAATTTCCAGTAACTAGCAGCCGGGGCTGACCTCCAAAGGTCTTCTTTGGGAAGTTCTGCCCAATATTTGTAGCTCTCTGAGCCACGTGGAACTTGCACACTGCAAATTGTTCCACCAGATTCAGTTTGAATGCTGTTTGCTAGGCAACGCTTACAGCACTGTTCCTTCTTTCTTGGCACCTATCTTTGACAGCTGAGGCAGCTTGGGAGGCTCAAAGAAAGATTTTTTATGGAAGAGTGCCATCACAACACGAACTGGATGAAGGGAAAGTATAGATTGGAGTGAAGGTGCTCACTTTATTTAAGTATTTTCAAAAAATTTCCTGAATCTGTATTTTGTTATTATAGAAGAATATAACTCATAGGTCTGGAAATAACCTTAGAATGGGCTTTTTACCTACCAGCAGACAGCACACCTTTCAGTGCTGACTTTCTTTTCATCTCACAGATATCCAAGTCTTTCAATATTTAAACTTTAAGAAGTTTACTTGTTTCTACCTCACTGTAACACTTCTCTTCCTACAGAAACCTGATCCATTTAAAGTAAGCAAACCCAAACAAACATTTTAACCAGGAAAGATTAGGTTAAGAGAAGTCAAGAAAGTTGATAAAGTAAGTTGTAGGGATAGGTTAATTCAGATATTTCACAACATTTTCCCTTCTTCCCAAAATATCCAGCTGTGTTGGATTCCTTACAGCCCCAGGCGTCAGGCAGCCTGGTCCGTATCTGGGTGCTCTGCCGAGGCAGCCCTGCCACCTGCAGGCAGTAGCATCACCCTCACCTTTTTTATGCACCTCTGCCTTGTATTATTACTTATAGACACAACTGATGCTGCAAGGAACCTGATGACTTGTTTAAAACAGCAGCATTAAGATGCATAATATGAGAAGCCACTGTTGTAACAATGATTCTGACCTGGAAGAGTACAGTGGATTAGGTAGCATTAAGTCATCACAAAATAAACCTTAATATTAGAGAGTAGCCTAAACTGGGTTGTCATTCTCCTCAATTAGAACATCAGTAAAAAAAAAAAGTTCCTACGCAGGCATTCTAATCCAGGTTACTTAATGCCTTTTTTTATTCCTCCCCCCAACATGGGTACCTTTCGCTATATCCATCCCACATCCCTTAGATTACTTACATACAGGAAATAATGCAATATTATCAAGTGCAGACTACTCCCTTTACTTCTGGCATGCTACAAATTTAAAAACAGAGCCATGCTGACTAGAAGCCTAAAAACCAAATATGCAAGACAAGCATAGCACAGGTTTGCTGGCTAAGTCTCAAAGACCTCATAGCAGCCTTCCAGTACCTGAAGGGGACCTATAGGGATGCTGGGAAGGGACTCTTCGTTAGGGACTGTAGTGACAGGACACAGGGTAATGGGTTAAAGCTTTAACAGGGAAGGTTTAGATTGGACATAAGGAAAAAATTCTTTACTGTGAGGGTGGTGAGGCACTGGAATGGGTTGTCCAAGGAAGTTGTGAATGCTCCATCCCTGGCTGTGTTCAAGGCCAGGTTGGACGAAGCCTTGGGTGGCATGGTTTAGTGTGAGGTGGCACTGCTTATGGCAGGGGGGTTGGAACTAGATGCACATAGTTCTGTTATCTTTGAGTAAATTATATTCAAAATCAAAACAGGTGTCTCTGTGAAACAAGTAATCAACACTGGAAAGGCTGCATTAGTGAGAATGCCTTTCAATAGCATTGCATTAGCTTAGGCATCTATAACAAAGCACTGCATTGTGGAGTGGAGGTATGTCCTGGGAGACCACTTGAAATATTTTTCCAGTTTGAAAAGGTTGCTATTATTTTTGTGTTTATTTATTTTCAGCTGGCTGTTCGGCCACTTTACAATCATTAAATCTAGAACACAATTCTCTGTTTCCTTACAGGTTTATGTCAACAGTTTTTACTAAATAAAGATTCCTGTGGTTTTTCTATCAACTCTATTCCATCCTTCTCACCTCTTAAAAATGTAACCAAGACAGTTCTACATAATGTGCTGTTGAAAAATCTGTAATTTCTGATTCTTGTTTCACTGTTGTATTCTTTGTTCTTACAGATTTATAATTAGCTAGCAGCATCTTTCCTTGTATTGCTTTTATGTTCATCAGTATAAATTTTCACAGGTTACTCTTTTCCTTTTTATTGAAAACTGGTTTAACTGAAAAGTATCATTCACTGTCTCTCTGATACCCAAACCAAACCTGCTCAGCTCTCAAAAATTTTAAGTAGCAATTGAGAGATAGCAATGAGAAGGCCTGCAATTGCTCTCTATTATACATGTCTTCAAGCCCTGCAGTCTTAAATGTTTCTAGCTTTAGCTAAATACTCTTTAAATTGTTCTCTCTCTCTCCATTCTTGCTTATATCTGTACATTCATGTTAATTTTAGCCTCTGGCCACAGTCAACTTTTTTCATTAAGTCTCGGGGAAGAAAAAAGACAGAGGAAGCATGTCAGTTACTTATGTATTATCTGTTATATCTGCTCTAACTAAATCAGCGCTAGGTTTAGGATACCTCAGAAAGATGCACTATGCCTCATAGCACCCTGTGAGGCACGAGCTCAATATAGAGCAATTAAGGAAATAGCTATACTGCTTTTAAAGTTGGAAATAAAATTTGCTTGAGTTTAATAGGAATCTTTACAGTGACTTCAGCAAAATTTGGATCAAGTATTTAGGACAAGGTATTGTAACAGTCTTTAAGTACAAAATGTGTATCAAAAATCCAGTTTCCAACGTTATAAGCTTCAGGTTTTGTTGATTTCTAAATTTTCCATGGTCAAGTTCACTGAATCTCCCACTGAATCTTTCTCTACCACCTTCTCTCTTTTATACACACATCTCCCAGCCTTTAACAAGGAGCTGCAGGAAATAGCAGCAATAGGTATAGCAATCAAACTTGATACACCTGTTGCACATAAAGGCATGTGCCAGGGTAAATGAAATCCAAACAAGGAAGGCAGTTGCTGTGTGATAGCAACATGATGGAAGCCACTGTCAGATCACAGAAATTAGAAGTAGAGATAATGCAATTCCTGCAAAATGTTGCATCCTAATGCCAGCAGCAATGCTTTCAAAGAGGCAGCAACAGCATGATTGTGTTGGGTTCTGGAAGGCTGGATAAAGAGTATTAATCAGACTGCTTTCCTCATTTTTTCAAGATACCATCTATACTAGACAGAATTATCCTGAGGGCAAGCGACACACCCAGACCAGGTTAGTCCAGACTGATCCATATCTGGTTACTGTGGACTTCTGATGGCTGACAGGCCTTTGGATCTGCTTTGTAAAGAGAAACAATGACTTTATATTGAGTAGATAGTATAGATACAAAAAATGACTGTAAATATATAAAGCAGCAGTGGAAACTTTTCTGTTTTGGTGAAAAAAATTATATTTCATAATCTCTTAATTTTGAAACAACTTAGATATAGAGTGCCATGGACACAGGGTTCTACATGTAAAATGCATGAAATTGTGTATGCAGGTAGCACATACATTCCTTAAGGAAAACTAAACCTAGTAAGCCATGTGTTGTTAGTGAGCATTCTTTCTTACTGAGCTCAGAAGCCTCTACTGTGAATTGCCTGAACAATCTCTGATAAACTTTTGGCCCAAGTAAATGTTTACTCTCCTAATCAGTTTCTGCACATACTTCATGCATTAGCACTGAGATAGTTTCTAGCACGTATATTAAATGAGACCACTATTTTTGGAGGATCAAGGAAAGCAGTATCAAGGTTATCCTGTGCTGGTTGACACCAGTGTCAGAAATGCTTGCAAGCATTGTTTCTTCTAGTGCTGTAGGTGTGTCCCTATACAACTCTATTAATGGAGACAGAGAGCTTCCTTCAACATCAAAACTCAAAACTTTGTCTTAGGTCAACTAATTTCACTTATTTATTCTCTCTAGTCTTCTTGTCTTATATAGAAATCTAAACTCTTCCTTTTTTTTGGTGAGCCTACTGGTGTTAATTGCCTTATCACAACCAACCCATTCATCTCAGACTAGAAAAAAAAGACATAAAACAAATCTGTCTTTTCAGTGCAAATGATTGATAGCAACACTCTCTTGCTGAATAGCTGAATCCTTTTTCACTAGTCTTCATATTCATTAGTAATTTAAAAAGAAAATTGTGTTTCCAGTGTTAAGACTGCTGTTGAGTAGAATTCCCTTGCATGAAAAATATCACAGGGAAAGGTAGGTATATGAGTACAGGTGTTACAAATCTTTGGGTAAAAAATTATTAACAGGCCTTTGAAACAATAAGAAAAAGAAAAACAATGCAAGAAATTAGGGTGCATTGAGGGGGTGCAAAACAACAACAAAAAAATCTCAGCAAGTCTATGAAGAACTCCAAAGAACAGTTTAATCTGAGACTCTTCCCAAGGTTCTTTTTACCTCCTTTCTCCTTACAGTTGACTTTCAACTTAGCCCTTTGGCTACTGTTTATACTGTGGCTTCAGACATGAGCAAAATATGACAGTTTCTTTTATAATTTTCATAACTCATACTGTTTAACAGGCAGTTACTATGCCAAGTACATGACAAAATAATGTAATTTTTTTTTTTTTTTTTTTTTTTTTTTTTTTTGCTATTCTTATATGTGTTATTATGGAAACCGGTGAAGCAAGGAAAAAATTCAGAATAGCAAGTAATACCTATGCCATGCAATCTTAATCTTTTATTTTAAGTAGTAACAGTAAAGTATATTTTGAGATGGAACCAAATAACTATATCATTGGCAGGAAATATCAGCATTGCTTACATAGAATGAAAGATACCATTTCTGTCAGTTTTAATATCTGATACCATTTCTGTCAATTTTAATATCTGATACCATTTCTGTCAATTTTAATCTCACATGGCCTTACAAGCAGGAAGGTGGGCATAGAAACTAATGGAAGAGAGAGAGTAGTATGGGAAATGTATTATATGTGAAGATAAAATATGTCTTTTTATGAAATTGAAGATATTTTTCATGCCTGTGGTAAATGCAGTAGAAGACATCCAAACTCTTCATTTGGGCCTGGTTTATATCACTGCATCTTGCCAAAGATGTCCGTACAAAGAGATAGATTTATATTTTTCTATAACTTTTGATGATGCAAAGCATAATCTAAAAAGCCACAGTTTACTCTCTGACCATGCAGCAGAATGGTGAATAAGAAAAAAAATAACAGAATGTAACTCAGCATAGTTCAAGTACGTCGTGAAAATGAACAGTTGGGAGGTAAGCGTTGGTTAGAGATCAGATTCTGAAATGTTCTGTTCTGCTGGGTCTGTGAGGCAAGCTGACAGAGAAAATAGTGAGCCTCAGGGAATACTGACAGAATTCCTGCATTATACACAATGCCTGAACTGGCAAGCCAATACCTGAATGTAAAGGAAAAAGCTGGGGAAGACAAGGAAAGAAAAGGTAAGAGAACCTAAAGGTAACAATTGAAAAAGTTTACATATATGAAATAAAATCAAATAATCCAATAAATGTCAGACTGTGTGGACCAGATCTCAGAAATAAAATATAACTCAATACCTGAAATATATATTTTAACTGAGATGGCTTCATGCTGCAAGACTCAGTTCAAGGATGTGCAGGTATGAGATTTTGATTTATCTCATCAGATACAAGTTATCACCTTTAGAGATAATGGCTTTATTGTGATATTAATGTAAATAATAAATATAATTAAAGAGTAACTGCACTGAAAACAACCAGTTTGCATCAGTATAGTAAAACTATCCTTGAGGATAAAACCAGAGTTCTACATCTGCATTGGGGTTTGGATTCCGAGTCACACAGACCAACAGCATGCAAGGGCTTAATTCCAGTCTTTGATTGAGGTTTAAATGTACTAGTTAGGCTATTTAATATGGTTTTACTGAATTGTGTGTAGAGAAAAAAAGCAATTTCAAAACCAGAAACTGTGTTTAAGAACATGATCTTTTAACAATATCTTTGATGATATATTTCTGTGTGCACATATATCTGTAATGACTACTAGATGATTCCTATGGAAGCTTTGGTAAATGCAAATCTCATTTCAGAAGATAGGTGTCTGTATACAAAATCATACATTATTTTTAAATCATTTCCCCTTTCTATGCTTAGGAGGAAAAAGACAATAATTATAAAAAAAATGGTTGATAACATTTATTTAGAAAATGTGGTAGACTGCATGTTACGACAAGTTATCCGTATGTATCCCCATTAGGAAGCTGGTAGAGTATGAAGACTTAAATTTCCTCTTATCTTCTCATTTGGTAATGTAATACATTGATGAGACAATATAAAAAGGTTCTCAGTTTCTGCTCTTTCTATCCTGTAGCTTAAAAAAAAAAAAAAGCTGTATTCACCATTTTGTGTCTAGAACCCTACCTATATCATGAATTAATTAAAATAAGATTTTAAGCAACATACTGGCCTAGAATGTGCATCAAGGCAACTACTTCATGAAAGTAAACAGACATATCAGAATTGCACCACCTCTTGTTTCCAGCTCCTTCCCCCAGTGTACAGATACAGTACACTCTGTTTTGAAAAAAACAAAAGCTTATTTTTGGAACTGGAAGAATGCTCACTTTTCTCACGGCATTGAGTCACATACAGTAATGATTTGGGCTAGGAGGTTCATTTGGTCGACTACTACAGTCCAGCAAGTTTGATTTTACGACCCCTGAAATATTGCTTATGAATGGGTGTAAAGCCCTAACCTCAAGTATCTCTACCAAAGCTAGTTCCACTTCACGCACTGCAACTCAGACTTTTCCCTGACAATTAGTATAGCTTTTAAGTTTTACCGATATTTAACCAAAATACTCTTCTGCAAGTGGAGGCTATCACTTGTCTTCCTTTTCTTACTGGCTAAGGGGAATAACTAGTCCCAGTCTTCCATAAAATACAGCTTTTTAGATTGAGGGACTATAATATGCCTTTTCAGTCTTCTTTGACTGTAGAATGTTTGCTTAGCCTTTTCTCAACTGTCTTGTCTTTCAAACCTTTTATTATTTCTTTCTCTGCTCTGAACTCACTCCCATTATTTTTCTTACTTTCTTGGTTTCCTTTTTTTTCTTTTAAAAAAATCTGCTGCCCAAAATTGCAGCTTAGTCCAGACTAGCATGGAGTGCAACATAACTATTTCTTCTCCTTTATTTTATATGATGCGTCTTTTCAAAGGACTTGAACAGAGTGGGAGAAAAATTATGCTTGCCTACTCCTTTTGGAGATGGAAGGAAAGATAATATTCATGTGTATTGGGTTGACATGCCCAATTGTTGGTAACTGGTTGTTGGGGGCTGCAGGGGGGGCCTCTGTGGGAAGAGGTCAGAGCCACCCTGTGCCCAGTGGAGGAGGTGCTCCAGGTGCTGCAGCAGATATTCCCTACAGCCAGGTGAGGAAACCACAGTGGAGGAATGGAAAAGAGTATAAGGAAGGAGCATCAAAAAGAAACCTCTGTGTACTAACTACAACCCACCGCCACCTCATCACCCTGCACCACTTGGGGTAGGGAGAAGAGGCTGAATTGAAGGAGCGGAGGCGAGCCTTTTTCTTTACCACTAGCAGTATTATTATCAGAAATTAAATATTTTATTTGACAATAAATTAATTTTTCTCAAGTCAAGATTCTTTTGCCCACGAAGGTAAAGATATCTGCCTGTCTTGATCTTGACTCATGACCTTCTTTACTCCTGTTCTTCCTACTTCTCCATTCCCATGCGGAAGTAGGGGAGCAAAGGAGCAGCTGAGTGGACATTTAGTTGTTTGCCAATGTTAACCAAGCACATTATGGTAGAATTTTTGTGGGTTAAATGATGCATATTTTTCTGTGTTTCTCATGTCTGGATTTTTTTAAATGAAAAATAATTGTGTCTAAACCCAACAAAATAGCACACACACGCACACACACAAAGGTGTCTTGAGTGACAGTTTGTAAAAACATCTTATTAAAAAAACAAAACTAAAATAAAAAAAAAAATCATTGAAAAGGCTCCATCACTTTATATAGTGAGAAAAAAAAAAAAACACATGTTGTGAATATAGCTCATATTTTGACAGCTACTTGAATCTGCTACTACAACCAAAAAGAAATTGCCTGTTCATATGTCTACATCAGTATTTTATTTGGATCAGGGGAGTACTTCTGCAGTAAATCTCCAAGTCATATCCACTTCCTGTACTTAGGTTCTGATTCTGAAGAATACACATTTAATCCATTCAGATAAAAATAAACTAAAAACCGTGATCCAGGAACTTAATGTGCTCCCACTCAGGACAGTATTTAGTCCTGGGGACCAGACGAGCTAATTTGAAGTAAAGCATCCAAACTGTATGTAACGAAGATACTGGATCTGCATCATTTGTTTTGCTGAAGACATCTGCTCCTGTTATGATTCACTGCTTGCTGCTATTCCTATAACTCTAAGAGAATATTTTGGTTCTCCCCTTAACAGTTCAGCCCAAAGAGAGGCAGAGGACCTGATGAATAAGACATTGGTGATCTTTCTAAGCAAAGGTCCAGAATGGAGGACAAAACAACTTCTTCAGAATGGAAAATGAGTAAATTGCTGGCAACTGATTTCTGATTATTACATATCCTCTGTATCGCTCACTTTGTAAAGGTAGTTCCATCTAATAGGGAGAAATATGTGGTGGTTTTAATAAAACACTAATATTTTGGTTTATTTTCTTTTGCTTTGATTTGTTTTTCCAGGAAATGTTACCTGACAGGCTGCTTGGAGTTGATCCTCTAAGGTCTATGACACCAAAGAAAGTTTCCATGCAGAGTGCCATCTAGGGCCTACAGCAACTACACTTGAAATCTGAATGATGTGTGGGCTGCCTGGAAGTCAGGTGTAACTGCGACTGCCTGCCAATACAGGTGTATAAGCAATTAACAAAGCATTTAGCAAAGACTGAGAATTTCAGAGCTGTTGTTCCCTCTGTCAGTTTCTAATCATCATTTGCATCAAAAGTACTGGGAGAAAAAAATATTTCCTGTATCTCTGAGGTTTGTGGAGACTTCCTTATTGCGGCCAAGTTGTGTGCCTTTCCAAACCTGAAGGGCTATTAGGAAATTACTAATATTTGCTGATTCCTGTAGACGTGATCTGGGCAACCACTTCTGAGCCCTCTTTCCATCATTACCTGGAAGGCATCCTCTTCTGTTATGCATATATATAAAACTGATCACATAATAGCCTGTAGATCTTATTTATAATGTGCAACAGGAAGCTTCATTTGCACATTTTTACTTTACTGACTTAAATATGTGGTGCAATACTTATATTAATACCTTTACTTATTTAATTCAGTTGTTAAGGTCCTTTTAGGCATTGTCATGCATGTTATATTGTTACTCAAATTCCATTTAAATTTTCTCATGTATCACATATACTGACTACCAATCTCTGAATATCTGCTTACCATCATAGATGAGAGAATACAGAGATGATTAACTCATATGGAAGATTTAGTTTTGATGAGGTAACAAAGCTTGATTCTATTTTGTTTTGATCAAGATTTCTGAGTCAGCAAAGGTTGAGGGGGCTGCCCCAGGAGTAGGATATGTCATGTTTCTTCTTTTGGCCTGTATAATATTCCCACTCAGGGGAATATTAGCATGTTAGATCCTTTGTACAACATTTCTCTCTGTCAGTACCTTGCTTTGAGACTTCTGTCGTCCTCAAAAAAATGACACTTGGCATATGATTACAGTGGCTTGGGGATTGGATGGATTCATCTTCTGTTTGTCATTCAGTAACAGATTCACACTGAATCCTCCACATGCCTAAAGATAATACTGAAGTTGAAAAATCCTTTTTGACATTTTAAGTCCTTTGTTTGTAAAATTTGATATCTGATATTCACTGGTCCATGTTTTTCAATTTTGTTATTCAACATTTAACTGTTATTTTAATTCCGTGTGACCATTAGTCCTAAACATAGAGTTTTTGAGCAGGTGCTACTTTCAAAGAACCAAGAAAACCCCATACTAATAATATTGCCACAATTATATAGCTTTTAATAACAAATTATTACAGAAAAAATGAATAATTAGAAACACATATATGTGAGATACAAACACACATAGTCTTTTTATAAACCATTCATGTATATATTCCGTGTGTGATGAAAAGTTGTTGGGATTACCAGGAACTCACATGCAAGAAAACATCATAATTTGCATAGAGAAAACATCATAATTTGCATAGGGGTCACATAGTTTTGTCATGCACACAACTATATATCAGCCTATGAAGACTGTTCATAAATACCCATGTAGTTTTTATTAGGCTGCATATGTAAATCCACAACCAAAACAACTAGTTCCGTTGATTCTCTATTTCAGAATGGGGACCAGGGAAATAAACATACTGATATCTTGTCCTGTACTGATTTTTATATGTCTTATTATCAGTAATACTAAATTCTGTGAAAAAATTAAATACAATAACAAAGTCAGTGTTGCTGAATTCTGCTTTGGGTGTATAGAGGGCAAGCTCGGCTACTTCAAATATTAAATTATCCAGTGAGATTTAGTTCAGTTTATCACCTTTCTATTCTTTTCATAGATGTGTTCATGTGTCCAATAAATATATGTTTACATTGGAAGAATTCAATGCAGGGAACGGATGCATTTAAAAGATAAGAATCTACTAATTTATTTCATATCAGACTGCCGTTCTGTTTTGCTGATCTAGAATATGCAGGTTCTTGTTTTATGAACAGACTGAAAAAGAACATTCACTCAAGACCTGAGTTCTTTCAACCAGATGTAAAGCTCTATTTTTTTGTTTTAATTTGCCACTTCTGAATAGTTTCACATTTCTAAAAATACATATTAATTATATGGATGATTTCTGAGAAGCAGGTAAAGTTACCGTGCTAAAAGGCATGACCTAAACTAGCATTTCTAACAAAATAGTAATTATTTCTTTTATAAATTTGTTCCCAAAACTACACTGTCAGTATTCACAGTAGTTGTAATATTCACTCTCATGACCATTATCATGCTCTTCCATTAATGATGTTAGGCTTAGTGTTGATTAGTTTGTTTTTACCCCCATTTCACCCTATCTAATCACACAGGCAGCTGAGATTGTTTGGCACATACTTCCAGTCTGGTAAGTGAAAATCTTCATTTCCTTTTCAGGAGCACTTCCATGTTCTCCCATATTAATATTTTTGTGTAACCATGAGGAAGTTAAAAAAGTTAAACATTCAAACAATTTGATTGAAGTTCAGAGGAAAGAACAGGTGAATCCAAAAATGCTGCTGTTCTTTGAAACATGCACTATTCACTGTGCCATCACTGTGCCATCAGTGCCATGAAAAGTGTGAATGACAAGAACAGTTTGTCTAGAGCTCAGTATTTGCGCAAGACTGAAAACTCAAAGAAATTAATGTGATTGAAATGTATTCTGATGACCACTATTCAGTGTTTCCACGCTGCAGTGCTTTTAGGTAAATGTCAGAAATTGCGAGTATGCAAATGGTATGGACTGGTGTCCTGAAAGTGGGAGAAATGAAAGTTGTGATTTAGAATTATCCCCAGCCTTGAAGTTAACATTTTAAAAGTTTTGTGTGTACATTGGCAGTACTGCTAATCCATAGTTCTTTCCAGTGGTTTACAAGTATTAAATTAAGATAAATGTAATGTAAATCTCTTAAAATAGGACGGAAGCCTGCAGAAATTTCTTCCCAGGAAATTGTTATCTAGTCTAGTTCTTGTTTTGAAAAACTGTTTCTCTGAAATGCTTTTGTTCTTGGTGAATCTATGTGAGTCAAGAGAAGTCCACAAAATATTTGAGATTTGTCTTCTGGAAAAAAACCTTGACAAGCACACTCTTAATATTTTCTTAATTAGAGTTTTGATTGTTTGTGTTGAGGGTTTTTTTTAATATTTTGAGATGGTTAAAAAGTCTAACCATGCTTTCCAGGAATAATTTATCCTAAAAGAAAAAAAGCTAAAAAAAGAAGGGAAAAGAAGCATTGAGAGGCAATATCTACTGTCAGCCTGTATCTTCAATACCCCTTTCTAGCACATATTCATCAATTAGCCAATGCAGTCAGTGAGAAGTGTTTTCTGTGAGGTTATTTTCAATGACATAACCTATAATACTCTGCTGCACTTGTTCAGTCATAAAACCACTCAGCAATTGGCTATAAGTTATTCAAGAAAAAACAGTGCTATGAACAAAAAGAAAACAAACCAATAACAAAGTTTCAAAATAGCGAGTCATATGACATTACATTATAATGCTAGCTCCTAATTCCAGTTATATAAAGTGGATTTTAAAATGGACTTTTCAAACACATGTAGGTAAAGCCTTCTAGAAATCCCTCAACTTGTTGCCATTGGAAGTTGCCCGTTGCTTATAGAATCATAGAATCGTTAGGGTTCGAAAGAACCTTAAGATCATCTAGTTCCAACCCCCCTGCCATAAGCAGGGACACCCCACACTAAACCATGCCACCCAA
>JBCJKH010058674.1:11152-23633 GCA_039877255.1 Loriculus beryllinus
TCTCCACTTAGGAAAGTGTGTTCTGTCAGGGAAAGGCAGAGGGCTTTACAGGAGAGGTTGCCTAACCATACTACATGACTGCTTCAGGTCTAGCGCCACACAATGCACCAGCATTTATGGACACCATTTTGAGAGCCCAGGGCCATAGTTGGGGAGGCCTAGGCTAAAATGGCTGTCAAGGTTATTGCCTTCACCTATACAACTAAGACATTTATTCAGCAGCACCTGAACTCCCAATTTCACAGACTGGCATTTTAAAGTAAATGGGCAAAACTTTAGTCTGGAAGTGTCCAGCTAGAAACCACAGCTTTATGCAGGATATGCCAGCTATCTGTACAAGAGGAGAAGAATAGACTCCTGTAACCCAGGCCATTTTAGCATCCATAATATAACATGAGCCATGGAAACATTTGACATCCTCATCTCCCCATCTACACCCACTACCCTGGAAAAAACCCTATCATGAGTGTAAGGATTATTGCCATTTTCCAGGCAAATTCAGCTAGGTTGCATAACAAACATGTTATTACAGAAAGAATGGTAGCCAAATAAGGTGGATAGGTTAATAAAGTCCTCTGTATTACCCTTCTCTCTCCAAGTTTGTCTTTGATGTGCCATGGGAAGACTAGAGAATGACTGCCACTTGGGATGTTGAGAAAAAGTAGCCTTCGGCTTAATACCGAGCCTGAAGATTAGGGTGTAAGTATGTAGAATAAGAAAATCTGCTACCTAAACATTATCACAGGTTCATTTTCTTTTAAAATATGCGATTTCTTTTCTACTAATTCCCTCAAGATATTAATTTCCTTCAAGTACATGCATAAGTTACAAGATGCAGACATTGATTTTAGGCACTAATATTAAAGGAAGAATAATCACAAAATACTAAATCTTTTATCAATGAGATGGCTATTTCAAGGGACACAAAGGTACTTCAGGGTATAATAAAATCATTAATACACACAATAATATGGTTTTTGATGAATGGTATATTCAAGTATTCCTCCAGAGTTAAAATTTGTCAGTTCAAAACCATCATTAGGCTGAATCATTCAGTTCTTATAAAGCTTAAGTGCTCCTCTTCAGTCCTTAAACGTATGTTTACTTTTACATATTCACTTAAGCTTACTTCACTTGAGATGAGTTAGCTATAAGGTACTGTACAATACCTAAACACAAGCAAAATGTTATGCTAAACAGGAGTGGATTAAGCAGTTAATACTCTGCTGAATTCAGGACACCATTAGCATTTGCAGCTATGGCAGTGGGGGCTGGTGGTACAGAAAATCCAACTTTAGCATTTCTACCAACCTGCTGTGGCCACATGACAGAAGTCCCTACACTGGTACAGAGCCACCTCTGTTGACAAATATTTTGAAGGCTTAACTTTAAACCTTCAGATTTTATTCAGGAATGTCCTGTCTTCCTCCAGCCATCATGAAGTTTGTGTGAAAGGATAAAGCTAGCATTAACACTCTGAACAGCATTTGACTAATCCAACAAAAATGTGATTGTGCATCCATGTCTAAATTAATTCAGATCTCTGGTGCTCTGTTGATATTAATATTAATAAGTAAGTATCTGTATTTGTAGAACCACAGCTTAAACCTATTTTTCCTGCAAAGTAGCTAGTTCCTTTTGCTGATAACAAACATTAGTCCCATACCCTTAAATCTTACTTCTGTTCTAAAAAAGTTCAGCTTAATTCTCCATTTCTCTCTCACATCGAGAAGCGGAAACATTTATTTATGCAAAATTAAAGGACAGTGCACTAGCCTGGTGGTAAGGGCTCCTTCTGGTTTTTAACATGCCAACCGCCTAGAGAGAAGCCTCTGACAAATTTTTTTACCTCCCTGTGACTCAGTTTCCACATCTTTAACACTGTGAATTTTCCTGCCTTACTTTGTAGAGCTTTTACAGATGTCTGTAGACCATAAAGCTCATGATTTGACCTGAGTTAATATTTTATCTGTGGCTAGTAAGTAAAAAATAATGGTAAGTTTTCAACCAAATTATGTATGTCCAAGAGCTAAAGGATAGCTCTTGATAAAAAAAGATCAAGAATTGTTTTATAAAGTTTCTATTTTACATTAGAACAGGAGTCGTGTTTTTTTAAAACTCCACTATGTTTGGATTGTGTTCCTAATAAATACTTTTTTTGCACCAAGAATTGCCTGACCTATCGTGCTCACTACTCTTGCAATCACAAAAAGGATGCAATTCAAAAAGACACAATTAGAACTACAAAACATCCATATCTATTGTAAGTCAACTTAAAAAAACACCAAATAAACCAAAAAACTAACCAAAACCAAAACAACAACAAAAAAACTCAACCTCCCCCCAAAAAAGACCCCACAGACCATCCTCAAATATGTTCCTACATGTTAAGGAGCACAAATTGATATGTTATTACACATGTTCTATATCCCTATTAGTTAAAATCATTCAATTGTACTTTTCCATAAGCCTATACAGATCATTCATAATGGCTCAGCTGAGACAGTTTATCATAGAATAAGTTTGAATTGGAAAGCAGGCTTTGCAAATTCTGCTGATACTGACCCCTAAATTCTGAGAACTTACCTGTGCAATGATAAAGCACAAAAAAAACAAAATGAAGGACAGCTTACTATGAAATTATGAACTATTTTCTCCTCTTTTATGATTTCCACAGTTGCTGCAAAACAGGTGGTATTATTACACAGAACACTATTCCGTATTCATGCAGTGTTTTTCATCCAGCAATGTCACTGATTACTAAAAACCTAACTGTGGATAACTAGTATATTTCACACATAAATAAACTAAGGTACAGAAAGATGTCTAAGACTAATTCTGAAAGATCACAAGTCCCTCAAATTTCCCATGTCTGGGGTTAGAAAAAGTCTTGCTGAAAGACAGTGAGAGTGCCAAGATCAGCTCTTCCATCCCTGGCTCTTAAACTCATGCTTTGTCAACACTCCCAGTCTATGCTACTCAGTGTCTAGTGATAGCCAACAAAAATCCCAAAACAGCTAAAGACAGCCATTTGAGTCCAAGACCCCTCCTGAGCCTTTATAAAAGAATCATGTTATACTGATTTTATTCAAAAGAAAAAAAATACAAAACAACCAAAGCTCAGCTCTTGCAATCTGTACTACACTAACATTGGCAAAGTAGTAAAGATATGGATGACATGTTTAATAGTGGAGGAAGAATGAAAAAGTAAACAGGTCTGTTTCTTAATATCGACTGCTCTAAACACATATGGATGAGTTAAATTGAAACATGCTTGCTTCACATGAGAATTGTATTAATAACATATCAAGTAATTGAGATGACATTAAACAACATGAGCATTAAGACATAAAGTAGGAAAACTTACTTAATGGTAAGTATTACACAGGTACCAAGTAGCAGAGTAATTGAAAATGGAGCTTCTAACTTTGAGAGGTCCATATCTGGCCTGCCTATGCACTAAGTAACTGTCTGATTTTAATTTTTTACTTTCATTAGCTAAGTAATTCATTTTCAGTAAAAAAGTGTCACCTATCCAAGAAGAGACAGGGACTAACAAGTGATTTAGGTCACTAAGCTGCTTAAAACTCCTTCATCTGTTGCTTTTCTGTCTGATTTATTCTCAGTTGCTTCAATGAAAATGGTCTAAAAGTCATGCCAGTTTTAATAAATCTATATTAATTAGAACTGACACAGCATTAAGGTTTTATAACACATTTACAGCACTATATGCTTCTGGAACCCTGACAATTTTTTCTTTTATGCAATGAGAGTTCTCCAAAATTATGTGAAGTGAGGCAACCAAATTCAGCCAAGAAAGTGTCCCAAAGTGCAATGCAGCAGGCCTCATGGAAGTAAAATGGGAAAATAAAATGTAAATAGTATGTTCAATGGTAAAAAATATCCACTTCTGATCATTTTCATATTTCCTTTCTATAGGCCACAGTCAATCCTTAGTTTTTGTCAGCATAAAGAAAATGTTCAGATTTCTACTCTTGCCAACCAACTTCTGACAGCTACTGTGGTACAAATGCTATAAAAACAATGCTGCTCCTGAGCCAGTTATATAAGTCCCAATAATGTTGCTATGTGATATTATATATGCCACATTCTTACCTCTGAGATAGAGGCATCATTGGAGGCAGTTCCCTGGTTTGAGTTGCTACATACATTATTTTAGTTTATCCAGTATTTAAGCAGATCAGGTTCATGGAACAGCTACTTTCTCTAATATACTGCTGCCTCTTCCCTAGCTCATTTTGGTGGTACCACCAACTGAGCATGATAACTTCTTGTAACTTAGTTTCTTCTGATGCATGAGAGGCAATGAATTTTCTTGACTTTTGATTACTCTTAAAACTGTTCTGCCTTTACTGTTTTTATGTCTAAATAATACTACATTTATTTTTACACAATTGTGTTTATGTAGCTGCAACAGTCTAAAGATGAAAGGAAATCAGTTTGTAGGAAGATGACACTGAACCTGAAACATGTCAACTTTTTCTCTCCTGATTTTATCAGCTGTTGTAAACATAAAGCAACACTGAGATTATTACAATGGCCTTTTCCAGCTATCTAAGGCAAAGTGTAAAATGTTTCAGTGACTCTTCTACTTGTTTTACACTTTGCCCACTTGTGTTATCGTCTGATTTAAACTCAAATTAATGCAGATTGCCTGAGGGCTTGTACACTATGCATTTTGCATGCATTCCTAAATCCCCTGTGAACTTCATAATTTTATGCCAGAGCTACAATGACAATTACTTCTTTAAAAGCAAAAAAATTTCTCCTCAATATTTCTTTTTCTTCTTTCTTGTTTTTGGGGTGTTTGAGACATCTAAGCAGCAAGAAAGATGGATGCAAAGAGGCAAGTTATGCACTGCGGCTTCTTGCCACTGAGGAAAGATTTTCTTCAGAAATGATAGAACACATGCTGTTATAGATGGTGCCCAACTCAACATGTTATCTTGCTGTCTAAGCCCTAATGGAACAGTTTGACCAACTAGCAAGCAGGCACAATGCCATCCAAGCATATGGGCATGAGTACAGGCAGCCAAGTGACCATGTAGGAGAATCAAATATGTTTGCTGAGGGCAGGAGTCCCAGTCTGAAACATCCAAACACCTGTCTATCCTGAGGTTTACATGCCTGTGGTTAAAGGGATGTGACATAGCTAATCCAGATTTTGGCTAGATTAATTTTAAAGTACAAAAATTATCTCTCTTGGCACAAAGGGCATTTTAGGCCCTAGCTGTATAGCAGTGTATCCAAAATAATATTCCAGGTGAATTCCCACTGGACATTTTGGAATTAAGCTGTTGTTGTGAAATATCCAGTCTTCTTCCACTGCTTTACTTGTGTACAGTGTTAAACGAATACAGGACCGCCTTTTGAGAGACTTAAATAGATTGTTTTACATCTTCAAATGTTACACCCAGAAAAGTATTTTAATACTGCAAGTCCATATTACTAAGGGAATTAATTTCTGCATCAGGGCTACAGTAATACAAAACTCACACTTACAGTACTATTTCCCACGAGACTTTAAGCATTAACTTTATAAAGTAGAAAAGCAACTCATTCTACAAATTAGACAAAAAAAAAAAATTCATTCCAGTTTACAAACTCACAATCAATAAAACGATTTAACATAAATGCTACTGAAACATACACTGTTACTGAGTTGACCTTATGAAATTCTGTATATTGGACATTTCTTCATGTTTCAATACTGCTTTGCAATACGTGATTACAGATGTACAGAGAGATTACTTTCATTGTTTATACCAAAGAGCAACATCTTCAAAAATGCATTATGTTTATTGTTGATAGCAAGCAGTAAAATGCTCAAAAGTGATTAAACAATTCAGTACCCTGAATCCAATTTTCCAAAATAAATTAACTATAAAGTACAGATTAAAAAAAAGTACCTTCTCTTTACTGGGATCGGTAGGTTATAGGGACTTACACAAAATTTCTGAAGATTAAGGAGGGAAGCTGAAAGCTCACTGAAAGCGAAAGTAAAAAGGGTCATATATGGTGAAGAGATTTTTTTAGATATTTCATCCTAAACCTCAGATAAGTCCTGTGCCAAGGGGGAAAGAATATACAGTCTTCATTACAGAAAAAAGTGAGTTTACATGCAACCTGTTTCAAGACTCTGCATACCTGAAATATAAGGAGATACAACTAATGTATCGGCTTTCATTTTCCACTAGGAACAGAGCCATAGGAACACAAAGCAGTAGATATAAAGCTGCTCTTTACAAACTCTTAGGACTTTAAAGCCTGAAAATTATCAGTATGACTTAGAGCAATAAGTCTGTTTAAAAATAAGACCTCAAAGTGATTATTATACAAGCTTGAATTTGAATTATCATTCAGTACAAAAAAAATCCCAGTGCCAAACCCGCACACTTTTCAGCACAGAGCCAGCCATATTTACCACCACATAATTTTGAAGAACTGGTAGTCTTTCAGTTTCTTACTGTTGCCCGTTAAATCATTTACATGTAAATGGAATTTTTGTTTTCTCACCATATGCCCTTTAAAAATACATACTCAGCAAAACACCTTTTTCATTCTCTGCAGCAAATATTATTAATTTCACTTCATGAAGCGAGCAAAATCTCTATATCATTTCCTACATGCAAAAATAAAATAACAAAACACAACCAAAGTTAAATTTCCTTCAAACTTTAGGAAAAGTCACAATAAATACTGATTCTGGAAGTGTTTCTCCTAAATCAAAATTTAGCAGCTTATGTTGAAACCACTAAACATGAGATCTGAAGTTTGGAGTAAGAACTAAAATTCCACAAGACTGGTCTGTATAGCATCCAACTGTTCTGATACCTTTTTAAGGTGTTAGACAGAGTGGTGCAGAGCGGAAAGAAGCCCTGTGCAATTTAGATTGGTGGCATTTATAAAAACTCAACTGCTTCCAATTCTTGGAAAATTTTGATCGTATTTTAGTGTAGGACAAAACTGGAAATTTCAGATTATGTTCAAAATTCGACATCAAAAGGGGTCCAGGTATACAGCTACAGTAAAGATTCGTCCCTTTTAAACACTGATAAATAAAAAATAATCTGAATTTACGTACAAAACTATATGAATAATTTTATTGCTTCAGTCTCCAATTGCTGCAACCCCTTATCATGCTAAAATAAAAAGCTATCCCAGTTCAGATAAAAAAAAAAAAAAATCTCATTTATCTTTTGGAAGAATCTTAACTCAGGCTATGAACCACTCTGAGTTCTGGTAGTATCTACTTCTGTTGACACTCTTGGACTATGCATAGATAAATGAACACAGGGAGTAAGGATTCCCATATCTTGACAGGTCAACTCCACTCCCAAGCTAAGAAAACCCCATTTTTATATTCAATTGGTGTCTCAATGACTGAAAATATTTCATACAAAAGAGAGTATCTCCAAAACAAGGATTTTAAGTGTAAGTGCCTTTGAGCTTATATGCGGGCCACTCACCTGAGAAGAGAAACTCACATGCAAATTCACTGGCTACCTGATGCAAAATTGTTTATTTGGAAAATGTTTTGGGGGTACTAAAACAGACCTTTTCAGAGGACTTATAAAAAATATTCTTACAGATATCTTCTCAGCTCTTTCTCAACCGTATTGCTTATCACATACACAATTCTGCAAGAAAAGTGGGCATAAAAAAAGAATTGGTGTTATAAATTCTCTTATAAGCTCCTGCAAAGGCACTGTGGAAGACTTCACTAGACACCAAATATCAATAGCAGTTATGTGGTAGGACTGAAGAGCACTTAGATTGTTTTAATTGCTCTTTAGTTAGCAAGGCTAGCTGTTTCTCTCATTAATGGATATAAAAATGAAAGTAAGCACAGGAGAACAGCGAGTCCCAAACAGACATACTTAATGTTTTCATTAAAGAATAAAGATAACACTCGTTAGACTGTTCACAAAATCACGTAGTTAAGCACATGGATTTAAAACTGTTCAGAACTTCTGCAATCCATTTTGTCTTGCATACACCTTCACCAATTATTCTTACACAATAAATAATGTATATATGGAGTCCTTCATGTTTTACACCATATTTCATAAGGTAAGAGCCAGTCATAAGTCTATGTAGCTCAAACTGAAACTAGCTTCCCCAGGGAGTCTCCAACCTCTTCCAAGAGAGGTATAAACAAGCACAGTGAAAATGGGGTATACAGAGATTTTCTATCTTTTTATTTTTCAGTTAGGACTGGGCAAATGTGGAACTATCTGTCAGAGTAATAAATTATTCTATATTGAGTATCAGAGTTTTGCTGCTTTGTGTTGTGCTGAGTCTTAAGTGAAAATGAACCAGAAACAAAATAAATTAGCAAGCTGCTTCTGCTGTTCATGAAATCCTATAATAAGAGGAAAGAGAAAAGGTTCTGAGGTGAGTTTTAAAAAGATATGAACACAAGATTTGCTTTCCAACAAACTCCGAAAAAGCCAGAAGGAAAGGGCAAAGATAAGCTAAGGAATGGAAGAACCAAGGATGCATCTGGAGCATGGGGGGATAGCTGCAACATAGAGTCGTGTGCTGTTGGTTTTAAGTGTGTAAGGAAATTTAATTTAAATTGGGGGACAGAAGGCCACTGATGAGGAAAAAAGAAACCAGCTTCTAGAAAAGGACCCAAACACAGCTGCGGTCTTCAGAATTTCTGATGCTTTGATAGTGGTCACTTAAGAATTTCTTAAACCCTAGAAGAGAAGCAGAAAATGGAAGCTATTGTGGAACACAGCTAGCAATTCCATATGAAACTTTCCTGCAGGTGAAGAAACAATCACATTCTGCATCAGCTTTCAATGCTATGCAAGGTATTTTACGTTTTACCTAGGCAGTCCTTCATAGTATATACTTTGACTACTTTGAATACACTTCTCTCAAACTCTTACCTCCAGTAAGAGGACTGCACAAAATGCCCAGCTGACAGCTAATGAAAGAAAGGGAATCCAGGAGATAGCCATTCCCTAGATGGGCTCCCTCCAGCATGGGTCAACACAGTCTAATTTGCTGACTTTTCAGTTGTCCTCTACAAATTATTTATTTTCTGAGCTTTCCCCTGAGATAACAGGCAATATTGATCTTCAGTGTTTCAATGAAAGAAATTCCTAAGGAACACATATATTGCTTTTTCATCCATACCTTTTTTTTAGTATAATTATACTAAGGATAATAGATATAGTGTAAATTGAAAACCAGTATATATTAAGGAAAGGAAGTCCAGAAGCAGACTTGGACTGGACTCAAAATCCTGTATAACAAATGGGTACATAAGCAGCATAGTTACCCAGTCGTTCTGGGAATATACTTAAAGGTATTACAAAGTTTATACCCTATTTCTAGAACATGGTGTCTGTTATAGCAGGGTTCCCCTTTTTCTCTCTCCTTTATATATGGAAAAAAAAGGATGGTAATGATAGACACTTTATTGTTTGGTTTTTAATTTGCCAACAGCAATTTCTCACTTTCAAAATCACAGACAAGTAAATCAGTTTTATCAGTGTACCTGCATTCCCTTCTCTGCTACATGTGCAAATCTGCAACAGAGTTCCACATGCCATGAAGGGCCCTGGAAATTCTTCTAAATATGTAACTTGACAACAGTTGATCAAGTGCTGTTCAAATACATCTAATTTGTATTGCAAACTTCTTTTTAGTTTGGATCATAATCTATGTAAAAATGCAATGCTCTAATATAAAAAAGTATAACCTATATAGAGATAATTCTGTTTTTAAAGCTCTGAAATAATTAAACGTCAGAAGACTTCTGAAGAGACCATTTTCATTGTCACATACTACAAACACAAAACTACAAATACGAAACAAACACAAAAACTCAACTGAATCACACAAAGGACTTGTCAGAATAGGTAGCAAAGCCTTCCAGTATCATGCCTCAGACCAAACCACAAGATGATCTTTCTTTCCCCCTTCAGAAGGGTACTATAATTAGTCATGTGATAAATAATTTAAAAAAATTACATATCCAGAATGTCTTCCAACAATTTGGACTGCATGGATGTGTATTTTATATATATGAAATGAATTCATATATTTTCATATGTATGAATATATATATGGAACTATATATAGTTTCCTCACAAATACTGTGAGACCTGCAGGTATAGAGACCCTGGAAAAAATATGTATCACACCTTACAATCCAAAATATGTATCACACCTTACAATCCAGTCACAGTTATCTTCTTTTTCCCTTCCTTCTTTGCATCAAGGTGGAAAGACTTGGTAGAGGAAAGAGTGAACAGTTAAGGCTTTCTTTGGCATGAGATACAGACCCCTATTTTCTATCTACATTCCTTATCCACTGTCATGAATATCCTACACCAACTTTGCCTTCAGTCCAACAGAAACTAACTTTTCCCTTACACCTTCAACAGTAGAGTGCCTTAACTCCTTTTCCCTGTTATTTCCTTGTTTTCTTCATTCCCTTGCCTGTTCTGTATCAAGGCTGCCTGTCCTTTACAGTGTGCACCATGAACAGCATAAGTTTGCTACTAGGCTGGAAGTGCTAGCCATTCCTCTTTGACTTGGTGCTGGCTAGGGTAGCAGGCTGTGTGGCACTGTGCTCCCAGTTACAGAAGAAAGAAAAATATCACCTCATGCACAGATGTTTGAACTGCAAGCTTCATCATTTATCTTTCTGCTCCTTTACATCAGCTCATCATTGCTCACCTCTCCGTCTCTGCCCTCTTTCATGTTTCTACTAGTCATCCCCTATGCAATTCTACAACCACTACAGCTTCTACAAGCAATACTAACACACCTATGACTTGCTATTAGTGTAGGCAGATTGACTGAGGTCATTCTGTTCAGAATCACTCTCTGAGTTTTAATTGTTTTTTTGGGAGTGGAGGGTGTTTCAGTCTGTACTTAGTCTGTATTCAGTAGCATAGGAATCAGATGAAAAGATATTTTCAAGCATGCAAATTATTAAACCTGTACTGTCTTAGACTATTTATTACGTAGGAAATGGATCAGACTGTTCTGTCCTTCATCTAGTACTTGTAACATCTTATGAAGGCATAAGTATTCTCATGATGGGAATGACCCATCTTGGGAAAATAGCTCCACCTGCTCTTCAACACATCACTTGAAGTCCGCAAGTCTAAATTTTGAGGCAAGAATAAGAGCTGCAAGTCTGCACAGGGAAGTCAGCCTTCTGACATGCAGCAACAGTGCCAGCTTTTACTTGATTTTTTTTTTTTTTTAACTCTAAGATAGCAAAGACTCTGGTCTTTGATGGCTAAATCTTACATGGCTTTTGGTTACTATGTTATTTGTACATCAAATCATTAGCAAGTATTCACACAGATTATCAAAACATAAGAACCCTGAGAGAAAAATAATAGTTTGTTGATAAACTGTCATTTCTGAAGATGGCATTAGGTACACTAGAGAAATTTATGGAAAGACAGTGAAGCTATTGACTGCAAGCACAACTATAAAAAAGAACCTTATAATTAACAATATTCATCTATGACTGAAAATTTTGTTTCTGCTGTCACTCAATTACTAACCATGGGAATCAGAATCTCTAATATTTCATTAAGTTCTTTAACTGTATGAAATATTATAACATAACTCAATTTTTACATGGCAAGAAGAAAAAAAACCAACCCCACAGATAAATCAGAAGAGTCTTGCACTAATAAAACAGGGTAGCTTTGAAAATATTGCTTATTCGCACCATCAGATGATACTATTTAGGGTATATAATACTGAAAGGGCAATCAGATAATCACAGTAGAAGCAATTTCAAACCATACTACTGCTGAAAAGTCAGTTTAACTTTCCAGCTTATAAGACTTTGTTATTGCTATTGTTAATTATTTCTCATTTAATGGGAAATTGGCAACAAGGTCCCCAACTGTCATTTTAAATCTGCAATAATATCATGTGAAGCTTTTCGTCCTTATTCCCAAGTCCTGGATTATCAGAGCTAAATGGCAGCTCCAGCATTACAAAAGCTCAGGGGCAGGTACTGTTACACAAATTGCCAATTCAATTAACAGTGTGTAAATGCTCCACTGGCAGGCTGAGGGAAGGACAGCCATTTTGGCAAGTGTCATTCCTAATTTATCAAACTGTCAAACCTTCCACTCAGGTGCCTGCGGTCACTGTCTGCTTCTTAATGCTAAGTCGTAAAGCTGCAGGAACCATTCTTGTAGCTTGACAAGGCACAATACTCAAAACTGATTTTAAAATCAAATGTACAGTTGTCTTAATTATTCTCAGTATAAATGATGTTTTAATTACAAAATCAGAGTGGGAATATTCAATCAAGATCCAAGATTACATGTATATACAAAGAGGGGGGCAGATCAAAGCCTGATGCCTAGCCTGTTTTCCAAGGTAGCTACTAAGTTTTTCTTAATTCAATACAGTTTGTCATTACCTACCTCCCTCGGCTACCATTACTGTCCTTTATGGT